>JAPMOQ010037330.1:1500094-1516929 GCA_026543055.1 Argiope trifasciata | reverse complement strand
CTCCCAATATTATATATATATATATATATATATATAATATTGGGAGTTGATAAATAATACAACTCAAATGTATTAATTTTTTTAACCCGAACATGCATATGTTTGACCAAACTTCTTCTTTCCTTACATAAGATACATCGCATATCACTGTATTCTAAATTTCTTAACTAATGAGGTCTTTGTTTTTGCCATTGGCTAATTTGATCTCCACTAACAATTGCTTTTAAACAGTCTCTATAAATTATGCTTCTTTCAAATCCTCCAAGGAATTATGTTTTTCCAACAACAGATAAGAGTCTGCTAGAAAACAAAATTTACAGAATGACATCTTTACTAAACTGAAAAATGAGTTATTTCCTTAGGTAATTCTGAATTACAATTAAGTTCCAATATCTGTTCAGATTTTACTCTAAAACATTAAGAACAAGAAATATCAGAAAGATTTTTTCTCTGTTTCGAAAACAATAAAAAAAAGAACTTCATCTTGAAGTTTAGCCAGTTCTGGTTCAAAGAGTAATGACAAAAAAAATAACATATTGTTACGGTAAGTTTTGAGTAACGCCTGACAAGGAAAATTATATTGCCATTATTTTTTCTCTTAAAACTTCATTTAGGGCATTTCTATTCCTTTAATCATGTTTTAGACCTTTCTGAATCTGAAAAACATGTTTTTAAAATAATGTATGCCTATTTTTGAACACAATATCTCAAAAACGCTTCAAACTAAACGAAAGAAATTCGGTTCATGGATATTAAATCAAACTTGTAGAAATCTATCAATTTTTGTGCATAATCTATTCAGAAGTCTTTTTATCCAACTTTTTGTGTTTAAATGAGTAAGACATTGCAAAGAGTAAAAACCGGGTCAGTAAAATAAGGTTCATAAATTTAGAATTTAAAGTGCCAATTCTTATCAAATTTTGAACCTAATCTGCCAAAGGGTTGACCTTCTGTTCGTGTATACTTTAGAATGTTCGTGAATACTATAAATGAATAACTAAATAAGATTTTGTATGTGATCTTGTGATTATCCTTATACAGGATGTCTCAAATTAAAGTTAACCTATTCAGAGCTACATACCGCCGTAACTATTTATTCGAAAATTCTAAAATTTTGGGCACGCATTAATAAAGAAATGGAAAAGACATTTTACAAAAAAAAAAAAAAATTAGTTCCATATGTCGCCACTAGAGTGCATGCTGTAAACTAGGTCTGCCCTACGCGATAGATCCCAAACAGTCGCCAATAACCCATTGCGCAGATCTTGTACGAAGTTAATTCAACTAACCAAATATTTAAAACTACAGCATATGCAAATGTTGCAAAGTCATTAACAGCTAGCCAGTATAAAAGGAAATGCATTCATTGAAAACTTCATGTGAGTGTGTTCGCAATTCAAAATGATTTTAAGTGTAATCTCGCGTTTTATTAGTCAAACTGTTTGATCAAAATCAAGATTCAGCCCCAGCAGCCTTAAGGAAATTTCGGACTTTGAAGGATCTTCGAACAGGTCCAACGACGTCTCAAGGATTAATGAAAAGGATTACGAAATTTGAAAAAGTAGGATCGTTGGGTATTCGTCCTGGAAGAGGAAGGAATCAGTTCCTTCAGAAGTCGTTGCGGAGGTCAAGTGGAAGAGGACAAAACATCAAACTTCATGACAAGTAGTAGTATTCGTCATGTCGCAACAGTGTTGGATAGGCCACATTCCACTGTGCATAGGATCCTCAGGAATATCTTATGATATTATCCATACAAAATCTCACTTGTTCATCAGCTGCATCGACAAGATTTTGACGCACGATTAACGTTCTCACTGCAGTTCCTTGTTCGGTGTGAGATCGATTCTGAATGAAACATTTGTGGAGCATTTTGTGGTCTGATGAAACTCATTTCCATTTAGACGGCTCGGTGAATACGCATAACTGCCGAATTTGGGCTACAGAACATTCACGCTCTACCCTAGATGTTCCTTTACATTCACCTAAAATAATGGTAAGGTGCGGATTTAATGCTTCTTTTATTCTGGAGCCGTACTTCTTAGAGGAACAAACTCCATCAGGTGCAGTGACATGCTCTATCACGACAGAGTGATATGCATCGATGTTGGAGAATGCAATTGTTCCGGCTCTACAATCCCGCCAATGTCTTGGCCGAACGCTTTTTATGCAGGATGGTGCGACTCAACACACTGCAAATTGTGTAAAAAATATTCTGAAAACACATTTTACATTAGAAAGAGTAATAAGAAGCCGCTTCAATAATACTTGGCCTGCACGTTCCCCAGACCTTAATCCATACGATTTTCGGCTCTGAGGATATTTGAAAGATCCGGTTGGCCGTGAAAACCCGAGAACATTGCCTGATCTTAAAGCCAGTATTTGCCACCAAGTGTTCAATATTTCAACACAGACGCTACGCTCTGCTGTTGAACATGACATTTTCAGATCTCAGAGGGTAGCTGACAATGGTGGCCATCATATCGAACATGACTTGGATTAATTCCAAGCTAATGAGTAATTCTTATGATAAAAAAGTTGATAATACATCCTCTAGTGGCGACATTTAAAACTAATTTTTTTTAGAAAAATGTCTTTCCCATCCCTTTATTAAGGTGTGCCCAAAATTTCAGAATTTTCAGATGAATAGTTACGGCGGTATGTAGCTCTGAATAGGGTAACTTTAATTTGGGATACCCTGTAATTGCATTACAATTTTTTTTATGAAACAGAAGAGTTTCCAAAATACATATTCGGTTTTCTTGTATATTAAACAACTTCCAGCAATTATTGACAAAGATAAGTACATTAAATTCAATTAAAACTCTAGATTCATTCTAAAAATCGCTATTTCCTTACGATTGTTCATCAATGTCATGCCACAAGTATCGGTTAACTTTACTATATAACATAACACATAATCCTCATGTGTGGGAGTCTGAAAATAAAAGGCTGAGCAATGAAATGCATGGCCATGCTCCAAAATTCATGATATTATGAGAAGGAAGGAATTGTTATAGCTATGCGTGAAAGATTTGATAAGATCACTCTCTCTAGTTTTCTATATTATAGTGTTAGTGAAAAAAGAGTGTCTCCTTTTTTTGTTCACTTGTATAAAAGATTATCTATTTGCAGTCACAGATTTCTGACAATCGGAATTTTCAGAAATGAAATTATTCGTAAAGGACTTAAGTTTGTGTTTTTGCTTTGCACTCCTGTTTAGTAACCATTTTTTCACGGTATCCTTCATCCTTTTTGCAATAACCAAGTACTTTGTGGGTAATCTAATGCATTGTTCCTTTAGTCATCAGCTGTTCAACAGAAATTCCAAAGATGATCAGGCGATTTTGCTTTATGATCTTCTCCACCATTGAAATTGAGGAACTATTTGTCACAAATGCGTCTGCCCAAAGAGTGGCATAATCTTAGCATTAAGTATCGGACATATAAATATTAAAACCATTAGAATATGGTGCACTATACGAGACACTGCTGTCTGCATATTTCTTTCATCCTTTCATGAGAAGCATGTCACTTTTCTACCCGATGAAACTAAATAACTGATCTTCATGCTAGGTTGGAAAAATCAATCGTGCAATAAATTATGAATCTGCTCTTCAGAAATGAGAATGATGATGAGAAACCGTTAACCATACATACGAAATTGAGAATACTTCCACATCATCTATCAGTTAACAAATTAATTCACTGTTGTTTGATACAACGCCACTAGAGCTAAAGTTTCCCTTTTGATTTAGGCACATCTTATACACAATGTAAAAGACATAATGAGTTGAATTCTTCAAAATAAAATTCTAAAAATCGGTTAAACTCTATATTGTACACAGAGAAAATAGGCATGTTGGAAACATGAATCTAAATGTTAATTTATCTTTTAAAAGGACATGTTTTTCTAGTCGTGTATATTAAAACCTTTTTAAGATAGAAATAAGCTTTAAAAAAAGTAATTCATTTGGTTTATAAGATTAATTTGATTTATTAATTAATTTGGCTGATTAGTAACTAACAAGTCAAGGTACATTGTTTTGAGTGAGATACTTATTTTAAAAAATCTGTTATAACTTATGCTAACCTATATAACTTCAAACAAAGATTGATTAATTAGGTGGTAAGCCTACTTCCCATAGCCCTAGAAAGAGTTAGTCAAAAAATTTCTGCGGATTTTATGTTTCACATTCCTTTTTTGTATCTTGAATATTAATTCATTTTTGCATGGTGTCTCCCATTTGTTATTTTAATTATGGACCCTTTTCTATTTTGATAGCGAAAAATTATTTCTAGTGGTGATTTTTTACTGCACTTTCTTTTCCTAACGTCTATATTGATCAGCAAACGAAATTTGTTCTCTTTAGTTTTAGTTGCAAATGCTTTTTGACAACAGAAATTTGTTTACGAAAAAAATCTCAATTTAGAAATAAAATTCCCATCTTTAACAAAAGATTACTAACATCGTTTCATCTTTTGCTTATTTTAAAATTAAGTTCTTAATAGAATCATTCAGTATCATTCTCATAATTAAAATTTTAAAACATAATTTTGTAGTTTTGAAAATAATTTCTAAATGGTTATCTTCATACATCATTATAGGGTTTCCATAATATCATTTTTTATATCTTAAATAGCTTAGGCAAAGTGTCATAAAATAAATCTTTACGAAGATACTAGTTGTAAGAATAATAATGGTCTTCCTTATATTTTGCTTATATAAACTGAAATAATATGAATGAAGAATTCTTTGCTGTACCTTTTAATCAATATGAATTTTAAATTTGGACATTGAGACATATGTGGCCAAGAGAATAAAGATCATAGAAAGAAAAATCTACCACAAAGCTACAGAGAATCGGTTTCTGTTTGGTTAGATAACATATGTTGAAAATATTCATAAGCAGTACCTGCAAATGAATGAAAGTAGTATTAGCCGAAAGATGATAATATCCATTTGAGGCATATATTTAGACCATTTAGGTGCAGAATAAAAAGCATTCAATGCCACAGGGGATGATGGACTCGGAAAGGTTGAAAAAGATACATCTTATATTTGAGTGCGGAATTATTTAGCTAGTAATTTGTTAAAGTCTTTGAATCTCAAAATCTGTTTCTACTTTAAAAAAAATACAATTATTCAGACAAATTGAATTTTTACTTTAATTCCAGTAAACCCCACTTCCAGATCACCAATAGAGTCTAATAAGTATGTCATACGATCATAATAATTCAGAGAATTTGAAGGGATTTCCGTAAAAATGTTATATTAAAAGATCAATTTCCTACGCCTCTCTTATTTATCACCATATTTAATAAAGTGTAATAACAACAGAAATAACAACAGGACAACAGAAATTCAATTAAAAATCTAGATAATAAAAATTTTAAAAAATTTTGAAAGTCAATAAATGGAAAATATTTCCATACATTCATTCTTGATTTTCATATTATTTAAAAACTTAAAGATAAAACCAAGTGTCGACTATTTTTTCACAGAATAAAATAATTTTTTAGGCATTATAGAACATTTTTCAAAATTTTCTAATTCCTAAAAGCATTGTTTCTATCTATGCATTTGAAAAATTAGATAATTAAATTTTCATGACGGGTTGAAATATTTTGATTTCTTAAACAATTAATAGTAATGAAGAACATGATTTAGTTATGTATAAACTTTTAGGTAATTCAGTTTTTAAGCGCTTTCTTTCTTCTCGCAAACAGAACAACATATTTTTTAGACTTTAATTTAAAATCTATATAGGCAATTCTTAAGTAAAAAATATAACGAAAAACTGAAATAACAAAATATTTAAAGTAGTAAATCAAAAATATGTTTGTAGTACGTTGCGTGTAAAAAAAAACAAAAATCAAATTTTTAAAAAAATTCTTAAACAAGATTTTTTAAAACATAATTTGTATTGCAACCTAAACACTCAGATAAAAAGTTTACTAGGATTTTTTACTTGCAAGTAAATCAGTCAATTATAAAAAATAACTAATTCGTTAATTTTGAAAATAATTTGAAAACATGAAAATAAATCCAAATATCATACTCTGAAATTTAAGAAATACTTGATTATAATTTGAATGCTCTTTTTGATGTGTATTATATCGTGCAAAGCAGCAAGTTAGTGCAAAAAAAATCTGGAATTCATGAATTCTCACAAATGTATGGGGATTCTAACAATTGTTTGTTTTTTGCTTGTTTGATATTTCTGCCTTTGTGTATATATTATTTCCAATAGTTAATAAAGAATATCTTTAACTTCAAAATTATATGCCTTCGTTATAAATTTGCAAATTTTTGAAGTATTTTTCATAAATTAAAAATCATCACTATTTTTAATAAATATATTATGGTTAAATGTGATTTTTATAAATATGTAATGGTAGGCAATCTAATTTCATTTAATATTATTTTTGTGAGAGATATGAAGACAAAATATTGCGTTATTTTACGGCACAATTAAATAGAAAATATTTTCTGTTCACATATTTACTTTAAATTACTTGAAGAAGCTTTATTTTTTTAACGTAATTGAGAAACTTTTGTCATAAAGAGGGAAAAATTTAATCTGTTTTTATTCCGATTCTAAAATTATGCATAAGAGTTCTAAAATGACAATTGTTTGTTGTACGTGAGGAAAAGTAACGTAAAAATGATTTTAATAATAATTAGTATTTCATAAACCATTCTCAAAAAAAAATTCTCACACTTTTTAAGCTCTGATTTTATATAAATGAACCTATTACGTAAAGAATAAAGTGATTTAAATATTCATTGATACCTTCATGTAAATTTTCATTAAGGACCAACATCCATTAAAACTAAAGAATATCCTAAAGTGATTACAAATAAAAGAAGATTAAAACATCATAAATTATGAGCACAAACATTTTTAGTGGCATTATAAATCAGAATTAAGGTGATTTGAAAAAATAATAATACGATAAAAAAATGTGGTTGAATTATTCTAGACATGTTTGCATTTTTTTCTTTGTGGAAAAGTGAACAGATGTAGGTATTTATCCAATAATGTATTATTATTTAAATTGATTCTTCTCTATTCTGTCTAATTTTAATAATGTTAATATCGTTTCATGCTATATTTAGAATTTTATTAATATAAACAACACGAATATCTTCTGCGTATGAAAGAAGGTTTTTTTTTCTTTGTGAAATTTTATTGAAATTAGTATTTTCTGAAGGTATATTTAGCACAAGTTAAGGTGAAATAAATAAATGGTTACCAATGAAGTAGTATACTGTGTGAACAGTTAAATTGTTGATCATTTTAATTATCTAGAAACTCGAAACGAATTTTCTCATTGATTCAACTACAGTAATTAAGGAGAAAATAGTTTTAAAAAATTACTTGTATTCTCTTTTTTCAATTGAAATCTTTCTCTCTCTCTCTCTCTCTCTCTGTCTCTGTCTCTGTCTGTCTGTGTGTGTGTGTGTGTGTGTGTGTGTGTGTGTGTGTGTGTGTGTGTGTGTGTGTGTGTGTGTGTGTGTGTGTGTGTGTGTGTGTCGATCTTAAACTACCAAATATTGGTCTACCTCGATGTAACCTTTTTTTAACAATTCATTCACCATTTTGGAGTTTCCCTACCATAACTACTGAAAATATTATAGCATAAACTTGATTTTTACATCGTTTTAAAAATCACAATTTTGACTTTTTAATGGTTCCAATTCATTGCTTTTAAAATTATTTTTTTCATAAATTTTATGAAGCATTTCATTTTTACAATGTAATTCAAATCGTTTTTATAATTTATCAAATACTTAATCTCGTGTTAAAAATTCGTTGTTCGAAGTTAAAGGAGAGAGATTCTACTATAACTTTGATTAATTTTCTGTACTGATTTCTTGAGGAATCAGAAAGTGAAATTTATAGCCGAAAGAGACAACAAGCAATTTGAAACAGTTTATTTTTGTGTGATGTCATGGAAATCGACTACATTAAGAAAGCTCGTGTATATAGCAGAACTGATAGAGAAGATTAAAGTAATACGGATTTCATGTCTATTACAATTTGCTGTTTAAAAATATATTGTTGAGGAACAGAGGTTTATATAGAATTATTATGAATACTGTTATACAGAAGACATTTAATTACAATTAAACATAATTAATATTATTCATAAGTCATCTACTTCCCAAATCTACACAAGCATTAAAAAAATTTAATTGCCATGACATCCAAAGGAGGTAGGAACATAAATTCGTATTATGTTAAAGATTGGAATGTTATTATTTTTTATTGCAATTACATAATAAATTTAGTAGCTATCGTCTTCCTTTTAGAGTATCATGACCGATTTCTACTTTCTCGAGTAAAAAAGTAAGAAAAACTATAGTAATTGTCAAAAAATTCCAACTCGTGATTCTGGTGAATCTCTATGTTTTAAACCTTCGAAAAACCCATTTTTGGAAAATGTCTGTCTTTGACAAAGATGACTCAAAAAATTATATGAGATTGACTCTCAAAATTTGAGACACCGTTTATATACCAACTTTTCAGATTTCTAGCAAATTTTGAACGAAATCTGTTATGGAAAGTCTGTATGTTATGAAAATAATTTAACACGATAAGTACAAAATGAAAAGAACTAGATAAATAAAATTTAGTGCACATATTTAAAATCTACAGTGTAAATGTAAACACCTGTCAAATTACGAGTCATATCCGTAATGCAGAAATGAGTTAAATCGATAATTCACTAACTCAATGACTTAAATGTATCAAATTTGGTACGGATATTTGTGACTGAAGTGCAGTTTTATGTCAATTTTTTGTGTCAATCGGTTGAGAAAAACGTGTCTAAGGCGGTTTTCGGATATTATTATTGCATTCCAAGGATTAATCGCCAAATATGCATTACGTATTCAGTACAAAAATATTAAATTCTCGCCAAAAGTCAATAATTAATAACGATTGTGCGCCAATGCATTATAAGGCGTTTTCTAGTATTAGAATTTCATTAGAGAATATGCGAAAATGTTTTGGGGAGACCATTCCTTTTGGTTAAATGGTGCATACCATATTACATCCATCATATTTCATATGGTACAATTTATATGCAGCATTCAGCTTATAAATATTGTAATTTACAGACAGTATTCTAGCGTATGAATATTGTAATTTGCAGACAGAATTCTAGCGTATGAATATTGTAATTTACAGACAGTATACTAGCTTATAAATATTTTAATTTACATATTTCATTCTAGCTTATAAATATCATAAATAACAGACAGTATTTTAGTTTATAAATATTGTAACTTTCAAATAATATTCTATTTTTGAATAATATGAATATTGTAATTTGTAAACAGTATTCTAGCTTATAAATATTGTAATTTATGGACAGTATTTTAGCTTATAAATATCGCAATTTACAAACAGTATTTCAGCTTATTAAAATTGTGATTATCAGATAATATTCTATCTCATAAATACTGAAATTTGCACACAATATTATAACTCATAAATATTGTACCTTACAAACCATATTCTACTTATAAATTCTGTAACTTACTTACAGTATTTTAGAGTATAAATATTATAATTTATAGACAGTATTTTAGAGTATAAATATTATAATTTATAGACAGTATTTTAGAGTATAAATATTGTAATTTACAGACTCTATTATATTGTAAATATTGTAATTTGAAGACAGTATTTAAAATATTTTATTTGAAAAATACCCTACTTAGTATCATTAATTTATAACATTCTAAAAGCGTTCTTGACCACAACCGCAACCATTCAAGAGCAAAACTATTCAATAAAAATGCTTCAAATGTGAATGACAGTTCACCGATGTGCACTTAACATTTCTGGTTCATTACGGTTAATGTTTTCTCCAATCACATTTCCTTCATTTCAATCCGCGACTAATTGCAAAAACGCAGCCGCCTTCGAGAGCTGGGAACTTATTACTAATAAAGGTGGTTATCAAAAAAATCGAGAAAAGCTTATGCATAAAGCCGCCATCGTATTTAATCAAATGCGAAACTTAAATTAGTCGGCCGCTTTCAAATTACGCAGTTAACTGGATAGCACCGGCTCAGAAAAATATTTGCCTCCTATGAGAAAAAAGGGTGAATAGGAGTAAATAAAAAAAAATTAAAGACCGGTTAAGTTTGAAAGGAGCGCAAGTAGCAAAAAAAATTATTTGCGTTTTCCGCTCCCTAACAGGAAGATATTTTTTTTGATACCTTCAGCTAATGGAAAGTTGTCGCTGTAAAAAGGTCTCTTTCAACGCTAGATTTTCTGAAGGAGGTTTTCTAGCACCATTAATAGACGAGGTATGGCACCTCAATTAATTCCGGGTTTTTTTTTTAATGACTACAATTTTGGCGAGGGGGAATTCTTTTGCCCAAAAAAATTTGATGGAAAGTCTCCATTACATTCTAATTTCCCGAAAACTCTCTCTCAGATTTAAAAAAAAAATTAAAAAAGACGAGGTAAAAGAAGGCTGTGGGGAAAAAAAACTAATCAGAAACGGTAAGGAAAACTTCCTGGCGTAAAAGTAATTTGGACAGTTATTTAATATCAAAACAGCACTCATCGTCGCTTTTATAGCGGAGTTTTTCATCCAAGGCGACAACTTGTTTTTCTTAAAGAAGTCGGGTGGTGCTTAAAAAATATGGCGGCGGGTACCAGCGCGAGGAGATTCTAAAAAGAAAAGAAATAGAGAACTAAGAGGATAAAAAAAGAAAGTATATCGAGAGAAAGCAATTTTAAAGTGGAAGTTAAAGTAAATAGTGGACTGCTAATAGCGCCCTCTTGTGGCAAAGTCATTTTAATGAGACTTTTCCTTATTTTCAGTACATTGCTCGAGCGTGAAGCGTTACTAAATTAGTCTTCGCCCGGATAATCATTGTTAAGTGATATCTTTAATCTGGGTTATTAATTCTTACATTAGGGCTTAAATTTGAGAGCTAATGCGAGACAACGCTGCTCCGCTTTTTCGCTCACTAATTAATTGCAGCGTTTCCCCGGTCGCGGCGCTGTTTACTAAGTGGCTCTCTGCTGTTGCCAAAAGCAAAAAGTTAAAAAAGCATATCCGTGAAGAGATATTATTCCAGAGATTATTCGCAGTTCTCTCTCTTCTTAACAAGTTTCATTGTCGCCTTGATTAAGAAAAAGAGGCAAACCGGGGTTTTATACCTTTTCCTTCTTTTTTTCTCGCTTTTGCTGTTATTTTTAAAAGCACTTTTATTTAACGAACTTATTTCGAAAAATAATTCTCTGCGAAGGAGAAAGGGGAAAAAAAGAATTTAAAGTAATAATTTGAAAAAGTTGCGAAAGCAGAACTCTTGACGACTATGCTGTTAAAAATAATGTATCGTTTTAACTCGCTTTGCTTTAACTAGAAGGAGGGTTATTTTATCTTTATTTGAATTAGGAGCAAAAATATCGTTTTTAAGGCGTTTGCTACAAATGAAGTGTTTTATAAATTACTTCATTTTTCAAATAATTATGAGCTTTTTGTTTCATTTTAGAAAAACTTTCCACGGATTTTTCTTTCTTATAATGCAAATACTCCCAATAATAAAAGAAATATGCTTTACGTTATACTTATTTATAACATATTAATAAAATTTAAATAAGTTAAAAGCAAATATATCGTTTGTAAGGTTCTTTTTAAGTGAAAAGTTTATAAATTATCCTATCTTTCAAATAATTATAAGTTGTTTTTTTTTTTATTTCGTTTCAGACAAAAAAAAGATGCCTTTACTGAGTATGCATTCGTATAATTCGGTATATGGTCAGTACCAAAAGAAATGTCGTACTTTATGCTTTACTTATACAGATCCTATTAGTTGAGTAATATTTAATTGAATTTATCTTTTTTTTTATTACTATCTTTTGCCCCTTTTAGTCAACCTTTGAATTAGCACATAAATCTGTATATTTTTACTTTTCGTTACGTTTGTAGAAATATTTCACAAAATTCTCCTCAGTGTTGAAAAAAATATAAAATTATTTATAATATGTTAGAATTCAATGCAGTTTAAGGGATCAATAATTTGTTGAAATGGTTAAAATTTTACTTGTTCGTAAGATCATAGAATTGAATTATTCACTAATAAGAAAACAATTAAAATTACAATTTCTGTGAAGAATTTTAAAAGATCGTACAGTTTTACAATTAGTATTTACGTCATAACTTTTCTTAAATACCCTAATTTCTTGTATATATCAGAATTTGTAACTGTTTTGCTTATTTATGACTTATTTCTAAAAAAATTCAAACAGATACTATCAGCAATTTTTTAGAAGTACTTCTCAGCTTAGTAATAATTAATAAAATAAATTTACAAAAAAGGTGATTTTCAAGAGCTTCAGGTGAAGTAATTAAAAACCATATAATTTTAACTAACCAATGAAATTTAAGAAAAATTTAAATGATACATTAGAAATGCTCCGAAAAATGTCAGGAACTTTTAGACATTTTGGCATTTATTTTGAAACCTTTTTTATTCTATTTAGCAAATCACTTGTATGGAATGTGGAATAAGAATAAATATTATTACTTCGCTTAAAACACCTCCGTCATAATTTATATTAATCTTCTAATGAAGATGAATGGCAACAAATAGAGGGCGATATCTTCATTTATGCATTTTTCTTCTCAAACATATGAAAATCTCTTTCAAACTAAACAAAAAATTATTTTTAATACATTTATTAAAACTGCCAGCATTTTTCTCTCTTCTCTTCGGGAATATTTAAGATGAATCTCCTAAGTATCTCCTGAGATATTTCTAGAGTCGTGGTGGCCTGTTGGTCAGGTCTCGGCTTTGGAACTGGAGACTGTATTCCACCAAAAAACCGATCTATAAGAAGGTCTCGCGCATGTTAAATCTGTAATTGCGGTAAGCGCCGTCCCACTGTTGTGGTGTGCAAGTTTGGAGAAAGGGGTGCTAACCCAGGTATTGCCCTCATCATTAAAGCAAGATTTCAAAATTACGTGGTCCATCTCAAAACCGCCCAAGTGTTGATTTAAATTGGGGCGTTAATTTAATTGAACTAAACTAAAGCAAACTGAAGACATTTCTGTTATGTTGATCAGATCGCTGTCGTGTCTCAGCTTTTTAGTGTGAAAATCCTGACTTCGAGATGAAAGACTGACATTTTAAGCTTGTTAAATCCATAGGAGGCAAATGTCTCCAATTCGAGAGGTCTGTAAATTTTATAAACTGGATTTACTAGTTCTGAAGTCAAGCTCGTCGTCTGACTATCATACGGGTTCCTTCCAAAATAGAGCTCGTATTTCTTCAATAAAAAAATAGAGCTGACGTAATTGCATTAAACCTAATTTTTTTAATATTAATATTTTTGTTAATAATTAAGAAAGTCAAAATCTTAAAATGAAATACAAAATAGACAGTTTCAGCAGATAGTACATAAATCCTATATACATTAACTTATTTCAATACAATACAGAAACTTTTTCAAATCTTTAAATGAATTTGGACAACCAAACTAAATAATTTGAACATGTTAAGCATAATAATAGCTTAAGTTAGTTATTATGTGTAAATTTCTTAATAACATGAATTTTTTTAAAAAAATTCAAAATCTTATATAGAGTTACTACTGAACTTAATTCTTTCAAATCTGGAACGTAGTTGATTATTAAGTAAAAGATCTTAAAGTTAAGTCAGAAAGGTTAAGAATTCTTGGAATACTATTAAGTTGCCTTATTACTGGATATTAAAAGAAAAATCAGATCAAATGTCTGATGAATACATATAGATCTTTCTAATTTTCGATTCGTGCCTTCTAATGTTAGAACAAGATCGCTGATCAATATTATTGTAATGATTATTTTTAGAGATACACAGAACTATATTTCCAACTATAAAAGACAATTTTTATCTCCAGTGTAAGAAATGAATCCTCGAAATTTCCACCAAATGAATTGCAAAGCGATTTATGCATTGTCTATTTATATCCACTGCAATCTTTTTTTTTTTTCATTTTCCATTTTTTAAATTTATTGAAGGATATTAGATGTTTTTAAGCAGATTTTTCATTCTCTCAAAAATAAGAATGGTGGAATTTTTCGAAGACGGTAAAAACAGTGTAGTAAAAAAAAAGGAATACTTAAAAATCTATATTTATTATTGTTGCAATATACAGATTAAAATTTGTTCTTTATTTATTTTAACATTATGGTATAGCTATTTTATTTGGAATATTTTTTGTGATGGTAAATTTTTTTTCATTTATATTTTGAAGTAAATTTTTCCTTCAACTTAAGAGAACAAAGGTATAATAAAAAATTCTAATGAGAATGGAATTTAAAATCAGAAAAATTAATGCACAAATATGAATCAATATTTAGATAATTATTTCTAATCAATATTTAAATCAATAACTGTAAGATCAATATTTCTGAAGTAACCTACATAATTTAAAGTGGTGAAATCATATTATAATTTGTTTTTCAACCAATTTTTAACATTATCTGATAAAAAATATGTTGTAGTTTTGAAATAAAGTTCTTGTAGGGATATATATTTAAAAATGGAAATCTATCAATTATTTAACTTGAGAATTACATAAAAACAATTTCAATACAACCCATAATTTAACTGTAAAACCACTGAAATACTGCACACATCTAAAAAAGAAAAAACAAATCTGTTTAGGAAAACACTTCTTGAGATGAAAACTCTTCCTCCTCTTCATGATTAGACAAACTTTAAAGTATTACATACTGCGCCATCTATGAACGAAACTTTTAGACATTTTATTGAGGCATTCCGGAAGTGAGCATTCAAATATAAAGAATATTAAGCAATAATAAAATAAATTCTGCTCGTTTGAAATTCAAAATAGAACATTAAAAAAATCAATAAAATTATGTAAGTAACAATTCCAGAAAGAATATTTATTAAATATAATACTAGTTTTGGATTTCCATAATCCGTTTCCAGATTTTTCGAATCGCTGTTCCATGGTGAAAATGTGCGTTGCTTATGATAAATATTCCTACCTTTGATTTTACGTAATAATAATATACAAATAAAGAGCAAGCCTGTAGTATGAAATTTATATACTGATCTTCAGAGATTTTTATTATTATTTTAATCTAAAATTAATTTGGAGGAAGTAACTGCTAGACTTTAAAATTGCGATTTGTAGGCAAATTTTATATGAGTTCTATTTCAAGAACATTTGGAAAAGAATTTATTTTATACTTTAGAGATTATTTGTGTATAAAATATAAATAGTAAAAAAAATAATAAACATAAATAAGTAACAATATATAAAGCGTTGATATATAAAGCGTTGATATATAAAGCGTTGTATCATAATTTTTTAAACCCTACTATGCGCAGATTCGAATTCACAACACTATGGTTTTATATTGAAATAAGAATATTTTGTAAGTAAAAAAAAGAATTCAAATAAATAAATACAACTTTCAGTTAATTTATTGCAATTAAATTTATTTTTTTAATTCGTTGTATTTTTTACTTTTATTTGTATAGATTTATTATAAATAAAGATGAAAAATCAAGAATTTCTGAAAGGTAGATTTAGTGACGAAAGGCTTTAGTAGAATCATTTTATCGATATGGATTAGAATCAGAAGCTCTTAGATAGTTTAATTCGGAAAAATAGCGATAAATTAATTTATCAATTCCTCGATATATCAAATGAACTAAAATAATTTAATTTTACAAAATTACGCAATTTTCAATGAGAAATGAGCATACTGTCAATGGAACAACTTAAAATAGCATACTATTAGAGGGCACCAGCAAATACGGCTGCATTGATATATGAAATATTCGCATAAATTATTTTAATTTTTACTTAAGGTTTCGTTTTAACTTTTTTCCTCCACAGCCATAAAGTTTCATAAAAAATATTTTGTAAATGGATGCTTATTGAAAATATATATACGCTGAGAATAATGCACTTCCTATTTTTGAAAGAATTTGGTAGCTTGACAAAAATCTAAAAATGTTAGAAAAAAGAATACAAATAAGCAAGGAAATTCTTTTGGACAGTCTTTATTTGTAATGAGGGGTCTGAGTTGGATAACATGCACAATAATAACTCAAAATGCGATTCATTTATGGACTTTGAAAATTGATTTGCTTTCTGTGTAAATATGACTCATTTTTGGATTTTTGTTGTTGTTGTTAAAACAATTTTTTCTCGCTTCTGATTGAAGCTTTTTAAATAAGATTTTGGAGATAGAAAAATATAGATAATCGACTGTTTACTGTGTTATATTTGCCATGACGATAAGAGTGACGGAAAATTCAGCTAATATAATCTGTAAAGCTAACATCTCTTCACATTAAGAGTCGTTGCAGTTCACAAAGTTTAACAGAAAAAACATTACAAGAGCAGAATTCTTTCGATTTTTATTTCAAAATTATTTCATTCATCATTGTATTATGCTGTTTATATGTTCAGCTAATGAGTGTTCACTTACCAAGTATTAACTTTGCATTGGAGCTGCTGACTGAAAATTTTCATGGTATGATTAACAAGTTCTTAGTAGAGTAATAATCTCAGGAGTAATAAATAATTAAAATTTCTAGTAACCATCAGTTAAAAATTAATGGTATATCAATTTATTAATAATAAAAGTATGAAATCAAGTAAAAAAAAATATATGTCTGAACTGCATCTGTGCAAAAAATTTTGCAATAAATAGAAAAGCTCGGTAAAATGAATTGCTGAATTTGTTGAATTACTTTTATTCATTTAAAAACAGTAGAAGATTACTAAGCAGAGCTATAATTTTGGTTAGACTTTTTGTTGCAGAAATTA
>JAPMOQ010037330.1:1472913-1499694 GCA_026543055.1 Argiope trifasciata | reverse complement strand
TGTGTGTGTGTGTGTGTGTGTGTGTGTGTGTGTGTGTTGGCGCTCTACAGGCCAGACCGTTGGACCTACAGCTACCAAATTTGGCACATGTATACCTTAGAGGTCCGGAATGTGCACCTCGGAGCCCTTTTTTCGAATTTTTAATTAGAATTTGAATTAATTAAAATTTAAGACGAATAAAATTTAATTTCGACGTTTTTCCGCTATAACTTCTGAAAATATTATTGCACAAACATGATTTTTATATCAATTTAAAGATTAAAAAAAATTAGCTTTCTAATGGTATCAGTTTTTTTAATTTATAATGTAAACTTCTATTTTTAATGAATTTTTAAAGAAATATTTTAATCATGTTTTATCACGTGACTGGATAAAATAAAAGAATGCCGGAAGTTCAAATAAAAAAAATTATCATCACAAAATAAATCTACAGAAATGAAACTTTCAGCACGTGACTGGATAAAATAAAAGAAATAAAAAATGTGATATTTTCTTTGAAAAATAAATGCAAAGCAAACGTTTCTACAATCGTTTGCAATATCTATATCATTAACACAATAAATCTTCTTTATTTACGGTAAACTTGATTGAATTTCGACAGGATATGCATTGAAATCCCGACTTAATGGCATATTTATGTAGTCGTTTGCAATATCTGTATCATTAATTTAATACTTTTTTTCCCTTTCTCGCTTTCTTTAAAAAAACATATTTAATATTTTGGCAACATCATCGAAATATTTTTTAATATTTTGGAAGCATAACCGATGGTTCAAACTGACTAATTTATAAAATTAAAGAATATTATTAGGAAAAGGTGTACTTTTAGAACTTTCCGTCCATCATCTTAAAGAAAATACTAATTTCAGGTCAATCAATGCCCAGAATTACTTCAAGGCTAATGAATATGTGATTTAATTGAAAATTTTAGAACGCTTTACTCATGGCGAACCAGCTGGTCGCCAAAGGCGGCTTGTTACAAAATACGTGCAATCAAATTTATTCAAATTAAAATTAAATACTGTTTAGATTGATGTTGAATCATTATTCTAGCAATATCCTCAATTAGTTACCATTTCCAAGTTTTATGCTACTTTATTTTACAATTTTAAGAAAATATGGGGATCCATAATTTTGAAAAAAATACCCAATCCTATTATTAATTTATTATTTAGATTGGTTTCACAAAATTTTATCATTTGTTTATTATTTTGATTAAAATTACTTTTAAATTTTAGTTGTGAATTTTTAGACACACGATATACATAAATTAGCTGTTAAGGAAATGATCTTCATTTAATCATTTTAATATGTTGGGTCTTTGGTAATAGATTATTAAAAAAATATTCGATTTTTTAAACTTGTAGAAGAAAGAGAACCTTGAAGCTTGTATTGCCTAAAAACTTCTATAAAGCTTAATACGGCTCAAGTTTAAATGTTTTATTACAGAAATGTATCAACATGAAACCCGACAATGGAAATTGAGTTTTTATCTTGTGAAACATTCCTAAAGATCAACTCATGACTTTTGATACGAAACGAATTATTTTGATCTTTCCATATTACTGTAAAATTGCGTATTGTTTTTTAATGCAGTTTCAACCTATGAATGTATGTTTAATACCAACTGGAGATTATTTTAATGAAATATTAAAATTAATTTTAGAAATATTCTCTGTTCTAAATATTAAAGGTTTTCACCAACTGCTAATGTCACTGAAATCAGATTAATGTCACTGAAAAAATTATCTATCCTTCAATAATATATTAATTCGATTTGCATAATGGGATTTTCGTATAAAAGTATTATTAATTTGATTTTAATGAAGATGTTTGAAATCATATAATTTAAAAATAATTTTGAATAAATTATTCTCCATTCTTTTCAAATTATTTAACTTTTTACTTACAACACAAATATAACTTTAGAAAATATTGAAATTTATATAATGTAGTCATAAAATATTTTTCCCATTATATAATATTAGTATCTGCTATATAATGTTTTTTTTTTTTTTGACTTTCAAATTTAACATGTGTGTTTTTGTTTGTTTGTTTTTAATCGTATGAAAGAAAGCATGAAAATATTCTTAAGAGATTCTTTTATCATTATTATTTGCTGTTTTTCATTGAATGTGATAATTCAAAACACTTGGGGAAATAAAATTTTAAAAAATGTTTAAATATTCTGTCTGGATTTTATATAGTTCTTAGGAAGAATTTCAAAGGATTTTTTTACTTTAAAATCTCATTGTATTTATTTGATTTTAAATAAATTTTAAAATTTCATAATCGGAAATTTAAAAATCATTTCATTTCTGACATTATTTTATCGCCTGCGAAACTCCTGCTAATTTTAGAAGTGATCTTATCTATATAAAATAATCAGATGTAAATTAGACAAAATAAATTCATAAATAAGATTTTTTTAAATATTATATTTTGCAGATACCGATTGAGAGAATTTCGATTTTCAGCATTTTCATGAAAAAATCTGAGATAAGAGAAGCTTGAAATACTCCTCAGTTTAAAATTTAAAGAAATGAAGGGAAATAACATTTTAATTCTGAAAAAAACAGCAAAACAATTAGATTAAAATTTCAAATTCAGAGTAAAATTTAAAAAATTACTGTTGCGTTAAATGAATATAACAAATATAATTGGATTGACATTCTTTAAATATTTTCGTGGATAAAATATAACGTTCGAGATACTATTGTTGTGACTCAAATCAATTTAAAAAACTACTGATTTCTGGTCAACAATTTATTAATCTTTTACTGTCGACTCTCTCTTTGAGCAGCAAACATTGCGCAATGCTCTAATCACATCTGAAAGGCTCATCGGAAAGTAGTTTGAGCGGATCCTTCTGAAAAATCTCTCTATGGCTTCTCATAAAAGCCGTAATTAAATTTCGCCCAATGATAATTCTCGCTCTCCAGCAGTCCAATTGGTAATTGTGAAGCGACGCGAATTAGATAATTGAACTAAAACACTTCTTTATTTTTGTCCCGCCTTGAAATTAGAGAACTTATTTCAAATTCGCAAACGTTTCCGAAATCAGTTTATCGTCTGCGAAATTCCTGCTAACCGCTAATCCCGGCAAGAAGGCAACCTTCATTCATTCTCGTTCTGGCAACGGCCAAAAGATGTTTATTTTGCGGCCAATGCAATTAACGCAATTATCCCGCCAACTTAACGCAATTTCGCGTCCGCTTAAATTCCTTGGCATTCCTTTGCTTCTTCCTTTCATTAGGAGGCGAGAGTTTATTTTTAATTCTTCCCCTAATTCTCCCGATGTGGAATCGCAGTCAATTAGCGTATTCCACTCAATTAGCGCCAACGGCTCGCCAGAAAGATCGCGCGGCCGGGATTAATGCAGTGACAGATATGGAGTGCGCCGGGTTTTCCATTACCTCCCTATCCAATCTCCGCGCGCCGCGCCGCAAGCCCCTCCCCGCCCCCCTGGGAACACTCACTTATTTTAAAACTCTGCAGAAGAGCGACTTTACAGTCGAAATGGCCACGCAACCTTTAACTGGCGACGAATTGCCTCCTTTGGCGACATTTTTATCTCAAATGTTTCTTCACTTACAAGATGAATCGCACTTGATGCCAGCGTGTTACCGATTCAGTTTTTTTTTTAAACAAATTCAGTCAGAAAAGAATATTACTACTCAAATGTAAAATGGTTTTAATAGTTTATTAAATGATATATTCAATTTATTGTTAATTTTTAAATTTAACAGAAAATTGTGTTCATTAAAATATTAAAAGCAACACTGGTTTCTATAAATGCCAAGGAATGATTTAAAAAAAAGGAATCTATACATATAAAGGTTGTATAATTATTGTATACATTAAGGATGCATATTTGTGTCAGCTCTGTGAAGAAAATTCATTTTTAATAAATGAAATATATTTTTATTTTCTTGTATCAGTTCATGTTAAACTCTTAACTGCTTTTTTAATAATTTAATTACAAAATCAAGCTGGGAATATGAGGTTTAATTGATTTGTTTCAGAATGTATAGATTTTTTTCAAAATTAAGCTTAATTTCTGCATCGAATTAAAGTATTTTTGGATTATTTAATTTCAGCTCATGAACTATTATTTTGATGCCCCTATAGTGCAAATGTACTATAGGGGCATGAAGGGACAATCAAGGAGTTAAATAATGAATGGAACATTCTTTAATAGCGTTATATTTTTAATTGTATTTTTTAATCAAATTAAAACTGAAGTATTTATTCTCTTAACTTTTAATCTTAACAAAATGTTATACATATGCTCATTTATATATAAGATCCTTAAATTTTAATTATAAGATTTAATCAGTTTTATCATGGGGAAATAACACATTGTTTTCTTTTAACATATAGGAATACTTCTGCAAATTGTGATATGTATATAGAAAAAAATTCATTTAAAACGTTTTACAGGTCGAATTGCTTGATCTAGAGCAATAAAATTGGGCGCGTAATTATTTCTTGGATAGAGAGGGTTTGCAATTGATAATAAAGTGTTTCAAGATTTCAAATATATTTGTAATTAAAAATTAATCGAAGTTTTAATGTTTATCTACAATAACTTCGAAACCACATTGTAAAAATCATTTATGCACTGTTTCATAATTTAAAGGATAAACTTTTCGAAGATACCAGTTCTTTCACATTTTTTAAAATTTATTCTTAATTTTTTAAAAAATATTTTGAACATATCTTACCGCATTTTTTTTTCATTTTGCTGTTGTTGCTTCTAGATTACGAGCACACTTACACGCATTACATAGATATTAGATACTACATTAGATTAAATATTATATTTGGTGTGTACATTATCGCTGTCATATATAGAGAGATAAATATTTAATCGAATAAAAATAGGCGAATTAAACAGAATTTTTTCACACTAGATGTTTTGGAGTACACGTTCGATGCCATTTCTATATCTATCTATGTATATATATATTGCTAACAAATAATTAAATTCAGATAACAAATTATAAAAAGTATTTAAACTAATTATTAATAAATTCTATTACATTCTAAAAATATTAAAATAATGATCGAAACAGCAAAGTATACAAAATATCAATCCTCTGACATATTAGAAATAGAAATGACAATGAATAACAATAGTTCTCTTTCTGTAAATATAAAACGTTAAAGTATTCACAAATTGATTTTATGACTGTAAAATAATATCATCTTTTCCATTTCTTTTTTAAATTTCAGCTAAAAGTATGTTCTCATTCAAATATGAAATATAAATAAATAAAAAAAAGATTATAGAAGTTTTCGACATTCTGGAAAATATTGCGAAGGAAGAAAAATTTTTGTATAAAATATTTTTTAAGATTTTATTTACATTAAACATTTCATTTGTTTTATAATCCTTTCTTACTCTTTGATTATACATTGTATCTGTGTGCTAGGATGCCATATTTATATAGCATATGTAAACACAAAATGGCGTGATTAAAAGAAAATACATCACAAGATTTCAGCTTTCTTTCTTCATTTTGGAAACAAGCAAGGAAAATCCCTCTCCTCCTCCACTTTTCTTTTTGCTCTGTAAAAAAAGCTAGGCATATATCGGCATTAAATTATTTTCTATTCACATGTTAATACCGATTTGGTGAGAATTTTTATTTTATTTCATAGATGTCCAAGAATATACCCTGTTCGACTGAGAATGATGCTGTGATTAGCTACGAATTTTTTCAAGCATCATACTTTTCGTGAAATTTAGTATGGTTTAAGATTAAAGTTTCGCTTCCATTTTAGTTGCTATGATTTTGGCAACTCGTGTTCTTTATTTAAATTCTTTATTTTCTCTCCTATATTATTCTCTCCCATAAATTATTTCGCCTCCATACTTAGCAAGTGAACAGTAAAATCATAAAAATTGAATTGTAAAGTATATTGAATTCATAATAGTATTCTCAATAGACATACAAACATGATTTGATCGACAAGTTTGAATTCTTTCAATAACATGCCACATTTGACATTATACTAAAGGTGATTAAGATCTAATAGCTTGGGATGTACCTTAATGGTTCATGGAACTTCTACCAATTTGACGATAAGAGCTTGCCGTAGTCTTAAGACGAACCTTCATTACGTTTTGATATTTTTTCCTTTAAAAGTTTGCAAATTTCATAAATATTTGGATAAAATTTATTATTAAATTCAGTAAAAAATAAACCTTTTTGTGCATAGGTAAGAGAACAATAAATCGAAAGTTTTATATTGCTTCGCGTTTCGTTAATTTCCGAGTTAATTAGCTTCATCATAGTAGTTTTGGAGTATTATTGGAATGAAAATCATTTTCATAAATTCAGGAACCTTATCACTTTACCATATACAAAGTGTATGGAGAAAAAATATACCTAATCAAAAGTTTCACAGTATTTTAATTATTTCTTAATAACAAAACACAGTTTTGAACGTATGCTTACTCGTCTGTTTATACGATAACTTATGAATGTGAAAGACTGGAAGAATGAATTAGAATATATTATCGGTACACCTATATTGGGTTAAGCTAAAAGTGCAATGCAATTGGCAAGCTATAATTGTTGATAGATAATTTAAATTGCCATGTAAATAGGAATTCCACCCTTTAGTTGATATTTGGCGTGTTTTCTACTTTTTGGCATGACTTGGCAGATATTGCCCTATTATTATTAAGAATTTGCATTATAATCTTTAGTCCTGTCTTAAATTATAGATTAGTACCAAATTTTAGATTTATCTAAGATTTTAACATTCATTTACTTAGCTATTTTGGATTATTATTTTGACAACCTAGATATTGTATTGACGAGCATTGACCAATATTAACAAGCAAGATTCCAACTATATTTTTTCATATTCAGAAAAGTTTTAAATGGAAATTCCCAAAACTCCCGAGTTTGAGTTTTTTTAAGTAGTCCTATAGGAAAACTATATTGATTCTCATGACACAACTTCTTTGAAATTTCTTTAGTTCTTCCCCAATCATGGTCCCAAGCAACTTTCTTTAGTTTTTCATCTATCACGATCTCTAGAACCCAAAGCCACTCCATGTTCAAAAGTTTATATACGCGTTTAACACTTTTCCCATGTTATTTTGTGAACTGAATAACAAGGGTAGTTTTGTTTGGATTTTAACTGACTTCTAATATGCTGTTAGAAATGTGAAAATATCAAATGAGTTTGTAAATAGCCGATCTAGTTCAAAAGAAATGGAAATGACGAGGAGTAAAATTTTCAGTTCGCTATAACTTTCTTAATATTGAAGATAGAAAAATAATAAGCGTCTTATTAAGAGTAACAAATTTCTATAAATAGCTGTTCGATAACTGCAATATCTTAGAAGTTAGTAGCCTAAAAGGGATTTTCAAGCCCTAATTTTGATTGCTTCTAACATCAACAATTTAAGTTGCCAGATAGCAACTTAGATGTAAAGGAATCTGCTTTTGTCTTCCAGCTTGCCAAGAGGAATTTTAATTTTTATTTGTTTTCTCGAGAACGTAGATTAAAATTATTTATTTAAAGATCATAATTTGTTTAGAATTCATTGAAATTCTGAAAAAGAAATCCATTGAACATTCCCTTTATTTTAACATTTTACTGGAAAATTTACTATATTGATTTGTGTTGTTGATTAAAGAAAAAGTTTACGAATATCTGACATTCTTTGTATGTTAGAGGTTAGTTTCAAATAAAAATATCTTGTGTGAGATGTATATGGTTTTATTGCAGATAGAGAGATTAGAATATAAACTGACGGAAGATGTTATTTTTGTGGATAAACCCAAGTTTGATATATTCCTCGTCTAAAAAGAAGTATATGGTGGAAACCCTTTAAGATCCTATTGCTAAGAATATTGCCTTTTGTTTCCTTATATAGTCAGACATAATCTATAAATCATGAGATCAAAGTTTGTGTATTATGATGAGAATATAGAATCAGATAGCTAAGAAACTGGATGTGCCTTGACATCGAAGAACGCTTAAACAGTTATTAAATCTTCTATTAAGGAATTTTATCCAATCTCTTGTCTTTAATTCTCATCTAATGTTTAAAAAAGTTAATGAAAATTTATATTTAATGCATGCTTAATGTTTTACAATTAAATATATAATGTAAAAATGTAATGTTTTTTCTGAACCATTATGCGCTCTCTAGAGGGTGTAGTGGAAGCCTTATAAGCCAGATGACATCCTCGAGACTGAGTGATCATTTTTAGTCTTGTGGTCATGTCGTCTGGCTACGAACCCGAAGATCACGAGTTCGAGTCTAGCTATCGCCAAATAGCAACATTGGTGACCTAGGACGACGAAAATAAACAAAAAACGCAACTTTCATTCGGCTGTTGTAGCGCCCTCTACCCGAAAAAAATAAATAAAAAACGGCGATAAATAAGCAGCCAAATAAAAATAAATCAAGCTGATAAATAATCAGCAAATAAAGAAAAAAAGACTGATAAATAATCAGCATAAGAAGAAAAAAGTCTGATAAATAATCAGTAAATAAAAAAAGTTACTGATAAATAATAAGCAAATAAAAAAATGGCGATAAATAATCAGCCAATAAATAAAATAAATAAAGCTGATAAATAATCAGCCAAAAAAATGGGTAAAACGCATTAAAAAAAATTCAACAGCCAAATAAGATGCCTACTAAACAGCAACAAAATATCGTTCGCCTCACCTCTCACTGGAGGGGGAGTATTGTAGTGGAAGCCTTATAAGCCAGATGACATCCTCGAGACTGAGTGATCACTTTTAGTCTTTTGGTCATGTCATCTGGCTCGGGTTCGATTTTAGCTATTGCCAGTAGCAACAAGGGTCCTTTGTAGTTTTTAAGTGTCGGATCATCAAGTGTCATTTGTTCCTTCGTGTTAAGTAAGGTCAGCGGCACTATCAAGGTTCCTGCACGACCTCTGACTTGGTAGAGGTATTACATGCATTTAGTAAGGCATACTAAATGTGGATAATATGGAATAGCGTCAGAAAAGCTGCTTTTGATCAAATTAATAGCCATTTTAATTCTTTAATCTACATATTTCTCAGAAATTTCACTTAATTGTGAATAGTTCTAATGAAATCCATATTTAGAGCATGAAGGTCGTTCAGACGGGATTAAAGATTTTTGTAATACGTTCGTATTTCTCCATAAAATTTAGTATTTTTCTTATAATATAAGTAACGAATGTTTTGATACATTTATTCATGTACAAAGCTAAAGTGTTACAATCGTTGAGAAATTCAGAAATTGGTGAATTTGGGCATGAATCTCTTCTTGAATCTTGTGAAAAGAATAAACTGATCAGTGAAGTACACAAACTTGCTGACCTTGAGATATTTTATTTACATACTGCCTAAATTAACAAATTTGAACTTTTCAAAAATAAGTTTTTATTTATAAGTTGTTGTTTTTTCAAAAAATAAGTTTTTATAAGTTTTATTTCCCCGAATTTTTAGTTATTATATTATGTGCTTGTGAAAATGCACATTGACTGATATTTAAATCCTTAACAGATATGGTTTCAAATTTCAAACCGGATTCGATACTTTCGATGTGAATCTGAAACAAATTTGATCCATTTAGCTTTCTTCATTTTGTAGCTATCAAGTTAACTTACATTCAAACCATACAGAAAGGTCAACTTCCTCTGACTCTGTATGTGTGTGTGTGTGTGTGTGTGTGTGTGATAGCACTCTAGAAGATCTACTATATATCTATATATAGTATAAAATAGTCTCTAGAAAGCGTCTGCGTGTTGAAAAGAAAATAACTAGAGAAATAATTAACTGGTATTGGAGATATTTGAACCATTGTGTAGGGCATATACTAGGAAAAGTTTTAGTAAATTAAAATTATGTCAAATAAAAAAGAGTTTTTATAATGGCAATTTTAATAAATTTCCTACTACGATTCACGCATGCGTAAAACAGCGTATTTGTGCTTTGCACTCATCCGCGAATGTGCGAAATCCTCAAACTGAGCGCGTGCAGATAGCAAGAGCTGTAGTATGCATATGCGATGCATTTCTTTGTTCACGTCTGAAATAAACAGTGATTCAAAATCCATTAAGCCCAAAAAAATTAATTGGCGTTGGAGATATTTGTACTATTTTATAGACCATTTATTGGGAAAGATTTTGGTACATTGAAGTCATACTAAAATTGGACTTAAGCTACGAATGTTTTTCTCATAGGCAACCTTATGAGGACACTTTCTAGAGTAACTCAGAAACAAAATACTTTTGAAATATTATTGGAGCAACAGGAGAGAAAACTTCCAATATAGTTTACAGAGAAATATTACGAGGCGAACTGAATTTTATTTTCATATCGTATTGTACATATTTGATAAACAAGTATAGAGCAGTGGGTTTGTTTGTTTTGTTTTTAAATTTTAAGGCAACTTTTCTATTGTATATTTTTAATGAATTGTTTTGTCTATGCCTTGAGATAAATTTGATCTAAAAATTTTTAATTGTATCTATCTATCAAGAAAGACATCCACACAATGACGGATAATTTGAATATTTATTAAAACGCAATTAACTTTAAAGCAGGAAAAGAAAGCATACTTATCAAAGATGCACATCTGTTTCCACACTCACAACCACCACCCACAACTCCAACATAACCATCTTACATATATACAATCGAATCCGGTTAATTGGACCACCGGGTAATCGGACCAGCCGCTTATTCGGACCGAATCTTAAAGAACCGAAACAAATCCTATGTACATAAGCCTAATATTATTCGCTTATTTGGACCAAAATTCCGTTTAACCCTTTCAGGGGCACTATGCCAAAAATGATTTTTTTTTCGAAACAATTATTTAAATCTGATTATATCCTATTACTGACATGTAATTTACAGTTAAAAAAAATTAAGGTCCTTAGGGGGCTGGGGGGTAGGTGACATAGTGGGTATGTCACCGCGCATCTAGAACATGTTTTGGAGCGAATTCACAAATATGCAACTCGTAATTAGAAGGTATTTTTATGAAATGAAAGCAGTTTTAGGGATTCATGACGCTTTTTAACATGAATGACGCAAAAAAATGAGCTTTTTGAATTCGAAAATAAAGTTTATCGGAATAAAATGAAGACAAATTACATCATATGAAAACATGCTTCCATCTTGAATTTTTTGTGTGGAAACAGATTACTTTCTAAGACTCGTGCTGCCGTCTATTGGCAAGATAAAGACTTAAAAAACGTTAGGAAATTTTATGTAGTTATTTCAACGCGATTTTCTAGTTTTAAAAAAATTGTAAAAAGGTGACATATGGAGTATGTCACCGCCCCTGAAAGGGTTAAACGGACCAAAGAACGTGGCAGGGAAGATGAAAAAGAAGCCACAAGTCGCCTGTGAACAGCAGGAGGTCCGAAAGGGAAAAGAACCAGCGAGATTTGAGCAAGCACTTTGTTTCTTAGAACGGGTAACTCGGTAGTAAGTTCTTAAAACGTTGACTGGAATTTGATAAGAACTTTTTTTATTGTGTTTCGCATGCTGAGTATCGTGTAGATAGTTTCGAAGAATTTGTTTGTAATTTATTTTTCAATGAATAAAGTTCATAAGCAACAGTAGTTCTAGTTTGTATGTTCGCCATACGCGTGTGCCGCACAATAAGTCATAATGACATTTTAATATGTTACGTATTGCACCTCTTGTCTTGTAACATAGGACAGGTTCGTGTTATCGGACCATCCGGTTATTAGAACCAAAATGATCGCGTCCCGATGTGGTCCGATTAACCGGAATCGACTGTATATATATGTGACGATAAATTAAAAAAAAAACTGCATCTTCTTCAATGATGTTATAATTAGAATCATCTTATAAGCATATCATCTTATAAGCATATTTGATCTTGCGCGACGGAATCGAATTAGATGGATTCGAAAAATTTGCACCTCGTAGATTCTTCCGATAAAAATGGAAAAGGAATTTGATTTATTCCTAACACTATGAACAAATCATATTTTCACCTTTTGAAAAATCTAAATGTTTCTGAATGTGTACTACAAAAAATTGTTTTGTAGTTATTTCTGATGATATATGTCATCTTGCACTACATGCTTATGTCATATCAGGAGGAGGTTGGACTTATGTTTAAAGCTGAATTTTCCTCTTGGATGTTATGCCATGGGCAATGCTGTGAGGGTATTGCAAGTATATATACATATAGATGGGGAGGGAGTTCTTTCCTTTCTGAAATTTTCCAATTATTGGAGACTTTTTTTGTAATAACTCGCTGAAACTGTGGTGGCCTAGTAGTAAAGTCTCGTCTTTGGAACTGGAAATTTCTACACCGAAACTCGTTTTTATAAAAGATCTGCCTTGTGCGTAGACATAAGACATTAAATAGAGTTAAAATAAAGGTAGGCCTTTGATGTGATGCGGATATTAGGAAAGGCAAATGGCAGCTCACGTGCTGCCACCGCCATATGAAAGTTGCTTTGAAACATGACATAAATATAGTGAAACTAAACTAATATAGCTTCCAGAAATAGATTCACAAAAAAGTGGGGAGTTTTCCATGATTTGAAATTTTTATTAAATTGTCTTTTCAATATGTTTTTGAGCGCCTTTTTCAGTTGATTCCAAATTTTCTTATTGCAATTAAATTCATGCCTTTTTTATTTCTTTTTCGTTGTTGTTGTTATTTCGTTAAATATGTAATTATGTGGATCCACTATTGTAAATTAAGCAAGAAAAATTCTGAAAAATATCTGCACTATTTACAAAAAAATAATTAGAAAGGGAAATAGTGTTATCTAAAAAAAAGCAATTTGCAATTGAAAAAGTATTTTGCAAATACTAAGGCTTTTCACGCTGTTATAATGCTATAGAACTCGATTCAGTTAAAGAAGATTATGTACACATTGAAAAGACAAATAGTAAATCTGATAAAATTACACGGCTTTAACGTCTATCATAAATGTATGTTGAAAAATATTTTGTTGAAAAACTCTTGAAAATCAAGCGATGTATAAGAGATTTCATTGAATCAGTGTAAAAATATAAAATCAAATATAATCAGTATAAAAGTAATTGGGAATTTACTTAATTATGTTCTGCAGATTTCACCAAAATATATTATAAAAATTTGTTAACTTCATTTTTATCAAATATCGATTGCGTTTAAATACAAATATCCTGTTGTATTCTTACTTTACTTTCTTTACTTAAATATTGATTTATTTCTGAACTCAAAACTGAGCTATTTCTTAACTATTATAGATAAAATGCTTTACAAATTTTATGAATTTGCTTAAATTAAATCTAATACAACTGAGCAATCCAACTTTAAAAATTACCCTTCATTTAAAATGAATTTTGGAGATCAGATCTATTTTTAGATATCCTCATTGTTAACAATCAAAATTTCTAATATGAAGGTGCTTGGGACGACATTTCATAAATATACTTCTTTTAAGTTATTTGAAATGTATGTTCATTAAAATGTTCAAAAAATTCCATTTATGGATTAAATACTTTTTAGAAAATCAATGTTCGAAATTTACTAATTTTTATGAAGATTAAATTGATAGTCAAAATGAATTCATAAGATAATATTATAAAATATATTGTATCTGAACAGAAAAAACCTAATATAGTGAAGTTTAAATGTAGTACCAGTTGCTTTGTTAGAAAATTCCTTTACATCTTGATTTCTTGATTTTTCATCAAAATTATAAATTTGTGATTAATTTTTATTACAGCCAAATATTTTGCAACGAATCACAGGTTCAAAATCCAAAATCTGTGTTATTGTTTTCATAAAACATCTGCAACTTAAAAAAAATCTTTTATCTCGTCCCAGCCAAAGAGTTGAGAGAGAGACGTCTAGTGTGATCGCCAAGCGTTGGCGCTGTGAGTGCAACCCTTGGCGCATTCGGAGCGGGATTCTCTCCGCCACATCACTCACATTACAGCTTGACACCCGCGAACGAAAAGTCATTAGCGGTTGATGGGATCGCTAAACTGTCTTTGCACTTTCTGAAAAGGCGCGAATTTATGTCCGCGCGCGCTCTAAAATTTCGCCTCGCCGACATCGATCGGGGCCCTCTAAGTGAAATTAATGGCCCGGGCCTTGCGGACGAAGGAGCTCGAAATTTCTCCGGACCGGGGATCAAATTTAAAGCCACCCCTCCGAAAAGCCGCGCTTGTGTCCCTCCGCCGGGGGACTCTATTCCTCCGCTATAGTGTCCGGAATTAATAGGGATTGCGGAACGACCCTGCGCGAAACGGCCCGCCCGTTTTAAGGGTTGCCCTGTCACCTCTTACGGCCCAAGGATTGAGCATCCCGCTTACAGAAGCACCCTCTTCACTGCGACCGTCAGCGGGAAATCTCCTCCTAAAAGTAAAGGAGGAGGGGTGGAAGCACCTGGAAGGGGGGAGGGTTCTAACAGAGTTCCTCGCCCTTATACGAGAAATTTCGAATTTATAGTTTCATAAAAAGTGGCCCAAACCGAGTTTATTGGTCCTGGGAAGTAAAATAAATTTTGAGGGGGCTAAAGTTAATCACAACAAAAAAGAAAAGAGTATAATTTGTTCTATAAGATCTTTAGGAAGACTTTTTTTGATTCTCAATTTGTTGGGATGCCATTTATCAACTACAAAAATTACGAAGTTTCTGTTAAATGTGTTTATAGATAAAACATTAGACAAAAAAAAAAATTAAACATTTTGTACTTAGGCGAAGCACTGAAAAAAATTGTCTGTCTGGAAATAATAGGAGTTAAATTAAATCGATTAGGAATTAATTTTTTGAAAAAATTAGGTCGAATACCCTTTCACTTAATAAAAATTGATTTTTGAAATAAAACAAAAAAATAATAAATGTATGGGTTTTTTTCCATTTTTAAAAATTCATCAACTATATCAATATGCACCCAATTTATCAACTCTAATGTGTAAACTATATGCAAGAAAGAAGGGGGATTCATTTTAATGACAGTTTTTTCTTAGTAGTTAAGCAGAAATGTTATTCTTTTAAAGTGCAGGCGATAATAAATATTTATAAAGATATCTAAGTATATATTTATTAGATAATAAGCATTTTGAAACTTTTATTTTTAATCCAAAGGTATCTAAAATTTGATAATTATCTACAATTTTTTGTGATCATTGATAAATAAATTTAATTTGCTCATTGCTTTTTAACTATTTTGTTTGACAAATAAATAGACAATCTACGTTCCATAGGATTATATCTGAAATTTGAATCAAATTAATAAAATATGTTTAAAGATTTCATTGAAATTTATTTATCCAGCCTGATGTGAGAGTCCAGGCTGTTCTTATGCGCATGAACAGATAAATCGGTGTACAATCAATCAAATGATAGATCTGGTCCAAATTTTTACTCATGTCTATAATTCTGGTAATAAAAGTAAATGCTCAATCTCATCCATCCATCTAATTGTATTTTTAAATTGTTTATTTAATTTACAATTTATTTAAGTAAATATTTTAGTGAAAAAAATAGATAAGAAATTTACTTTAGATAAATAGATAAATTTTTTCACAAAACGATCTTGACGTATAACGTAACCTTACCAATTCAACTTCCATAAAATGATACTAAATCGTCATTAATAGCATTAATAATTTATAAAAATCTTAAAGTTATAAATATTTTATAATTAATAATTATAAATTATAAAATAATAATTCATAATCATTAATAATTTATTACAAATCAGTTTACAATGTATTACAGCAATGAATAAGTTCCTTACACAAGTAACAATGATGAAAACGGTTTTTACAAAGCAGAACAACATTTATTAGCGACAATCCCTTACTATCACAATAAATGCTATCTAATAGATCCGCAATAAATGCAGTTCCTTCTGTCAGACCAGACAGATTTTGTCTGAGGCGGAAAAAAAATCCTGCCGGGAGAATATCAGGACGAAAATGGCTTACTTAAAACGCCGGAAACGCAATCATTCTCAGAATGCCATTTATTTCACTGTTGCCAGATACCGAAATTCGGTTCAATTAAATCACTTATGATCCTGAAACTCTTATGGTCTGCATTCCCTGATGCGGAACCCCTGCAATCTAGGCTGCCCCTCTTAACAGCATCCGGAGAGTCCAGGAATTGCGGTCCGTTACTCGTAAAGGATTAAGGGCATTAACTACCCCCTTACATTTCCTGGAAAGGCAAAAAGGTTCCAGACGAAAACTTTGTTCTGCTGATGTCTGTCTGATTCTTCCTCCTTATTTGATTTCCTCTTCTTAATGGCGGGAATTCGTTGTGATGAGGAAAGATATGCTGCCACCATGAAAAATATTTTCGCTTATTATTACATAAGCCTTGCTGTGTTTATGTTATTTTTTATCTAAACACGCATAATGCTTGAAAGTAATATTTGCTACGAGAAAAAAAATATTTAAACTTAACTCCTCTGTCAATCCTGTAATCACAGGAATTATTCAAATATATATATATATAGAGAGAGAGAGAGAAATCGACAAAATATTCGAATTCGAAATTTTGACGAATTAGACTTCTCTGAGTTAGAAAAACACATTTTTGGAAAATGTCAAAATGTCTGTCAATCTGTGACATTACTCAAAAACACTTTCAGCTAAAAGTTCGCAATTTGGTATGTAGTCTTTACACCAAATGTGTAGATTTTTAAGAAATTTTCTGTAAAATATGTTAAAAAGAAGTGCTTCTGTCCTGCTGTTGAAATAGAAGTTAACACGATCATTACAAAACGAAGTGAGATTGATAGATGAAATTCTGTTCACAGATTTAACATCTATTGTGTAGACATATATCAAATTTTGAGCTAAATCCAGCACAGAATTGATCGTCTGTCGGTAGTAAATAATTTCGGAAACATGTATACACGATAATTCAAAAATGCAATGATGTGAATACATTAAATTTAGTATTGGATTCTGTGACTACAAAGGCAGAACAAATTCAGCGTGACAAACTTTGGTGATTTTGGTGAAAATTTGTGACAAAATTTGGTTCCGACTGGTTGAGAATAAGCGTCTAAAACACAAATTCGGCTTTTGGATACTATTAGCCGCACGACAAGGATTTATCACCAAAAAAACTCCCCAAGGATGACATAAAAGATTCAATCAAAATACTGAATTCATGCCAGAGGTTAAGGTTTCATAACTATTGTCCATCAATTTCATGTAAGGCTTGTTAGGGATGACACTTTTATGAGAGAGTATACGAGAAAGTTTTGAGGAGAACACTTCAGCTGATTTGAATAATTTCTCTAATCTTTCACATTTGACTTTAAAATTCCAAATTTTGTCCTTTATATGTACATTAAACTTTAAAAATATTAAATTGTTTAAAAATATAACTTTTTTTAAAAAGTTAATTTACAGTTAGATATTTAGTAATCGTTTTGAATATTTTAGATAGATTTTGATACTTTTTTAGAGTGATAAATATAATTATTTTTCATAGATATTGGGAACAACATTCAAACAAATACAATGTATTAAAATTGATTAAAATTACTATCATATTTTTGCATAATTATAGAAGTTTTTCAGAATGAACATCAAAAAGAAGTTACCTGAATTGGTAATATCTAAAATGGTATAATGATTTATCTTTGGTCCAATAACTTGTATGCTCCATAAATTGAAATGAATCAAACCCAAGCAGAAATAACAAAAGGGAAAGAAGTCAAAGTTTAGTTCAAAACTTTCGAGCGAGTTAAACGAATAATTAATAATAATAATAATAATAACCGTTTCATCATAAGCGATTATTATTATAAACGAGTACACAAAGTTAGCACATGATGCAATAAAATAAGAGTCACATTGGATTTATTTACTATATTGTTGTGTGAATTTGTAAATCAAAGAATACTTTTGCTTTAACAATACTGGTTCAATTGTGGAAAACAATTTCTCCAAAACCTATAGTACAATCTAATTTATTGTAGTTTTTTTTTTTACTACTTTAGAATATATTTTAAAGTTAATTACATTTTTATAACGGACCAACAATAAATTTTATTTAATCCAAATTATTCTATATAACCTTATAGTAATAAAAAATATTTAAGTAATTCGAGCAAAGCAATTTTTCTTGTAAAATTTAAATTCCAATTTTATTCGAATTTTATATCTTTATAATACGGAGGGAGAAAAAAACGAGTTTATATCTTTAAAAAGTACTTTTGCCATTTTTGAATTTGGCGCAGAATTTATAACGATTTAGATGTTAAAATAAAAGATGGATTATGATTTTAATAATGAAGGTTTAAATTACACACTATCAAACTGTTATATTTTTTCAGTTATTTAAGATGATGGGTTCAGTCCTTTGGTCGTAGACTTTTTTTTAACTTTGCGAAAATGTGAATATTGAAGATTAATAGACGACAGAACGGCGTTCACAATAAATGAATATATTATTTAGATTAAAATAAATAAATAAAATTCTTAAAAATAAGGCAGCATTTAAAAAATGTAAAAACATGCTCAATAATACAAAAAAATATCGTGAACATATTCATAACTTCAACTATTTGATAAATAAAATGTAATTTTTTTTCATTAAAAAGTGAACATATTAGAATTATAGAAACATTTTTAAAAATTGAAACTATAAGCAAAAAAATTGACGAATAACTGATTAGCCGGAACCATTAGCTGTACTTAATTTTAATTAAATCTCATTTTCGATTCGCTCAACAAAATATTATTTAATGTCAAATTGTAAGAAATATTAAAACTATATTATTTTAATAGCTTTATACTTTCAATTTATTGTGTAAATTGGCATTTTTTAACCAAGCCTTGATCCGCAATGTTTCAATACTGTTAAAAATAAAACTATCTGAATCGTATTTTCAATTGCATATTGATTTTCACAATACTGTAAATTCGCTTTCTTATTCTTCATTTAAATTGTACAGATAATAAACAAATTCTTTTTTCATAATTTTCAACAATAGAAAAAAAAATCAAACTGTGAAATATTTATTAAAAATAATGGAACAATTTTCCTTTTTATTGAAATTGTTAAAATTATTGTAAAACATGCTTAAAAGAACTTTTAGTAATTCATTAAATTCAGAGAAAAAAAAACTATTAATAGAGAAATAGACAAAAGATAAATTTCGAAAAATGCTACTAATATATGATGATAATTTTTGAATTATTAAATAGCATTAAAAAAAACACTTTGAATTCGAATGTCACTACATGTTATTTATCTCATAAGGTAGGTGACTTAAGATAAATAGGTAAATAAATTACAAAGTCAATTTTCTGAGAAATTATGAACTTTTTTATTTAATAAACTCCATGTTTGAACGTGTTTCTTAATAAAACAGTTGAAATTTTTTTTCAGGAATTTACACTGATCTTTATATTGTATTTAGATATGTTTTAATGCTATTTTCTCAAATTCTAATCTTTGATAAAATTTTCGTACTAATTAAAATCTAATGCATATTTTTTGTTCAAATTTAGAGCATTAATTTCTCAATATGCTTTGCAGTTCTGAATTAGAAAATAAATAATCTATTGATTTAGAAATATTTTACAGTTTTTTTAGCGTTTTGCTGCGTGAAAAAAAAATTGAATGTTTCGTGTTATTAATCAGTAGAGCCCAAATATTCAAAGAGTGAATAGATACATAGTTTATGTTTTGGTTCAAGAGCTAGATGATGTATTTTTTAAATTATCTAAAAAATTTCAAGAAAATCACTTGATAAACCTCAAAATAGGTACATTTTACCTTATACCTGTTTTTAACCAAATAAACTCTTTTTTTTTTTTCCTTTTGCCTTTTAACTGGTATGTTTTGGTTTCATAGATACTTTTTCAGTCTATTTCATGCAAATATTCAAAAATATAAATATTTTCGAGGGTTTTTCAAAAAAGATTTAGACTGAACATAGATACTTTGCAGACTAGATATTGTCCAAAATTTCTATTAAACTGATGTTAGTTGATGAAGACTTAGATGAAGTTAGTACTTAAGTCATAATAATATATTGTAGTTATAACAATGCATTTTTGAACTTTAGGAAATTCATAAAAATCGCATGGCTCAATTTTTCAATGATTATAAAGCTTTTCAAAAAATATTTTATCAACAAAAAACAGTTTACAAAATATTATATTCTCTTGAAATAACTATGAAACAATGAAAAACCACCTAAACAATTCAAGAAAATAAATTCGAAGATAAAAAAATAAAATAAAAAAAAATCCTTTTTTGTAAGTATTCGTTGTCTCTTCTTATATAGTGGAGACGCCAACCATTTTCAACTTTATCGTGGAATCTGAAACAACGTGAAAAAAAAAATCCATTCTCCCCCGATATATTTGCATAGGAGTAGAAGAGGTTACGATCTATCTTCCTATAAGATTTTATCTTTCCGACTCTATCAGGAAGGTGCATTTGTTTATCCCCGTATTGTGGAACATATTCATCTTAGTTCCATATTGCGTTTGCATCAAAATGAAATCCCACAAGCCCAGAGCCTTTCGAATCTGAAACACAATCTCCAACACCAAAAAAGGGAAGACTCTTCCAAACTACTATATGGAAAAGGGGTTTTCGAAATATGGCATATATAATGCTTTTAGATACATCACATTCTGAGAAATGAATGGTCAGACTCTAAATCATGTGTAAAGTCAGTAGCATAACGAAGAGTAGCAAAATTAATCCAAAGCTGATGGATTTACAATAAAAAATTCTATTTATTTCAAATTTTAAAATAATAAGAATCGATCTTGAGCTTCAGCAAGAAGAATGGCGACTTTTTAACTGAAAGCGACATTTTTAAAAAAATATTTAATAGTTTTTTATAACCAATGTACCTTTACAACTACTGAAAAAGAACTCTACAGAACACTATTGTGCATACCATTTAACATAAATCTACAAAATCTGGAGTACTTACCTTGGAAAGATATATATGGTTATCAAAATAAGGATAGTTATATCATTATTTTGTATTTATGTCATTACTAGCTATTATCTGCGACTTTGCTCGAGTGGAAATTTTGATGTATAAGTACGAAAAACTATCAAATAATGAGAAATAAAAAAAATTAAATCTAACCTGAAAACGACACATTAAAAAGTATAAGCATATACGAAAGATATATAACACAAATACAATTTAATAACAACAACACACAACTAACGTAAACACAATTTATTTACATAGTATACTCAAAATAAAACAAAACAGCAAATCAAGTCCGATCAAATCCATTTTATTTATTGATCGAGATTCAGATAGCTACAACAGTATTAAACACAATTTTTTAACTTTTGATTTAAATTAAAGCATAGTTGTCCACAATCACACCAAATTTTCAACGCCCGATGGCGTAACGCACATGTCTGACGTTCCTACGCCAATCGGGGTAACGCAATGCAGATTAGAAATATTTTATTTCCTTTATTCTGTTTTCTTTTAATTTAAAAGTACTTCAGAAGGAATCCGAAAGATCGATTCATTAATAACATTTGATTTTAAATACATCAAACACAAAGAAAAATAGAATCGTTTAAAATAATCGATCGAAATTCTCCTAAGTCTAACCTCAACTTTGTTGGGGGAAAAAACTGGAGCCTTACTTATCTTTGGCAAGATTTGGCCTCAGCTTTTTGGCGTGAAAGTTAGTTTTTAATTAATAAGAACTTAACCACTCAATTATCCGGAATAAAAAGTAGCCTATGCTCTATTCCTGACTATAATCTATGATTGAGCTAAATTTCATCAAATTCTGTTCAGCCGTTCTGGCGCTATTAAGTGACAAACTTCCATCTATCCAAACATCCAAACTTTCATATTTATAATATTAGTATAGATATTATCATTATAAACTTAAATTTATGGAGAATCCTTTATTAATATAGTGTAGGACCGCCTTTGGCATGTAATACATCTTGGATTCACCTAGGAATCAATTCATACAAGCGTTGAGTAGTGTTTAGAAGAATATTATTCCATCATTCCTAGAGATATTATGAAAATTCTGGAAGAGATATCGGTGGAGGATATCAATTCCGCAATGAACGCTCTAAAATGGGATATAACGGTGCAATTACATTGAGGTTGGGTGACTATACGGGTTAAGACAGATGTTTAACTTAATCCTTGTAGTCATCAAACAGTGACTAAACAAGTCTCACTGCATGGATAGGTGCATTATCATGAAGAAAATTCTATCTCTTTCAGGAAGCAAAATTTGCGTCATAGAGTGGACCTGGTCAGCTGAAATTTCTCATGCTTCTTCCCAGTAATCCTTTCTTTCAGGGTTTGTGATTAGTCCAATAGAAACCACGACACGGCTGCCCATGTCATGACAAATCCACCTCCATGCTTGCCAGTTGGGAGGAGACAATCATGATCATACGCTGGTGCATGTGTCGTCCGAACTGCTGTAGGGGAGTGTAAAACACGATTCATCAGATCAAATTACTTTCTTTCGCTTATCAATCGACCAAGTTTTGTGAGTGTGACAGCATTGTAGACCATGTTTGCAATTAAAATCTGTGATAAGTAGTTTGGGAATTGCTGTTCTACCATAAGTGTTCTGTTTATGAAGGTACCTTCTAACTGTAGTCACTGACACTGGATAATCCAAATGGGGTTTGAGCTCTGCAGTCACTTTTGCTGCAGCTGTTCGCTTCTTAAGGTCTTATCACACGATGAAATTTCGTCAGCACTTTTCCGTTTCTACCCTCAAAAACTGGTCAAGCAAGTTTCATAATCGACAACTTTTTCTAACCAGCTAGAAAATGCCGTCGGAAATATTGTCCGCAAACGAAATTTAACCAATCATGTGATACTTTGAACTGACGTTACACAAGTGACGTCACTTTCGTTGTCATTTGCTGACGGAAAGTGCTAACGATATTTTGCCGTGTGATAAGGCCTTAAAGGCAACATGTTGCAACTGCTTCAATACCCGCTCTTCCACTGAGCTTCTCTTTACGCCCATTATCTTGCTTTGCCTAGCTTGTCTAGCCACGCTATATGTATGCTGTCATGACTTTAGACACCGTATTTCTAGAAAACCTAAAAGTCGGAATGTTTTGGTAACACTTTCACCAGCTAAACAGAATCGTACAACTTTGCCTCTTTAGAAATCTGAGCAGTCCAACATTTTATGCTTTAAAAAAAAATCCAAGAATTGCAAAGCTACAATGGCTAACCCATACTATCAGAATATATGTACTACTATTTGTCAAAAAAAATGTGGCTAATATTATATTTTAATGATTACGATGCACATTCAAAAATGTCACTTTTATTCACAAATATTTCCACTGTTTTGATAATCACCTGTATAATAATACGCATCTCAAAAAGGTGTTTTTTTTTTTTTAGTTTTAAATAAAATGCAATAAATTTGGAGTTTAAGTAAATAAGGAAAAAAAGTAAGGATCATGTCAACTTCCCACGATATTTGTTGCTCTGTTTCCCACGGTGTACATATAAAATGGCTATTATCCTGTTAATAATATGTGATTGTTACATCTTAAAAAAAAAAAAAAAAAAAAAAAAATGTAGAAGAAAATATCATGAACAATGGGTAAAGATTGAAATTGTCTGTTAAAATATAAAATAAATATTATTATATGCAGTACGCTTTAGATGTTAATATAGAGCTACTTTAAAAGTTTTGTTCCAATACAGTAATGTTCACAAACACTCGAATCAAAACTAATCACTAAAATCAGTTTTAAAAAAATAGTTAACCGTTAACAGAAGACAATGCATAACCAATTATAAATAATAATGCCGAAAGAACTATTAGCGATAATCAGCAAATGAAATGCGAATGTTATGAATAGTCAAATTTCCGCTCATTAACTTTTCTACTATTCATTAAAAAAATGTGAAAATGGAATATGTAGTGATCCTATGACTAATTTTTATCCCATTGGCTTTATCTCCCTTAGATAATGCTATTCTCCTCCTCACTGACATCTCTATTACATGCAGTAGTCTTCTGTATACATAATATTGATAATTTTAATATCATAATAATAGAATTTTAAAAAAAAATAGTGATCTGCTAATACAAAAAAAATGCATTCCAAATACAAAACATTGTCAGATAAAAACACAAAAAATTATAAAAATAACGTTTAAAAGTTACGTGAAGCAAGAATAAAATGAATTACAACATGCAATAGTAATTTAATAGCATTCTTAATGATTGGAAATTTCCCCACCTAATTTTTATCAACCTATTTATGGGACGAACTAGAATTACTATACCCTCCGAGTTTACTAAGGATAAAATGTAAGAATATATTTTTAAAATTTCAGTTTTCAGCCCATTAATCTTTACTATAACCCAACATTAGAAAACTAAATAAAATGCGAAGTTTTCAGTCCAATAATTGATTGTTATTTATGATTATTGAAATGTAATGAAGAAAAAAAACTGAATCATCAAACGCCTAAACAGAAGTTAGCTAGACGCCAAAAGAGTGTAACAAATTTTATATATCGATCTGGAATAGCTGGATTGTATAAGTTCACTAATCTTGTAAACTTGGGAGTTACAATATTTTTAAATCACCGGAATACTCAGTTTTTTCTGAATAAATTAAGATTTGATAACCATAAAGTTTAAAAATTAAAGATGTACTTCATAACTTCACATCATTTAAGAATATTCTTTAATAAATTATTAAGCCCAGTGAAAGTTTTGAAGCATCCATTAGATGACGCTATTAGAAGCCCGTTTTTAAAACAAGAACTAGTGGATTGACTTTTCCAAAACTTTTCTCGCGTGTTCCCTAATGAAAGTGTATTTCCAATGAACGTCTTGCAAGGCATTGACATTAAATAGCTACGAAATATTAATAAACGTGAATGTAACAATTTTACTGAATGTATCCTGGGATCTTTGGCAAAATACATTCATTTGATGATTAATCCTTGTCATGCGGCTAAAAGTATTCAAAATGTTCTGTTTTAAAAGAGTTCGTCTCAACCAATTGAAACAAAAATTTGACACAAATTGTAGTTATGGTCACAAAATTTCATACCAAATTTGATATATTTAAGTCATTTCATCTTCAATTTTTGCGCTTACATATTCTTGAACGTAAGATCGAAAGGCGATATACCTCTTGTTGGATCTGGTTCAAAATTTAATAGGTATCGACCCTAGTGATTTAAATATATGAGACGTATTTTTTTTTACCAAGCGCCTCAATATGTTAACACATTTGAATAGTCGGACAGACAAATAGACTTACTCAGAACAGATTTTTCTCAAAATTTCATGGAAATCTACAAATTGGTTTTAAAAGCAATATGCCAAATTTCTCAATCTATTAGGTTGTTCGGAAAGTAATTTCGTTTTTTCCCGACAGAGGATTTAATTGTATTTTTCGCACCCAATTTCAAACTTAAACCGCAAAATCATTTTATGTTTTAAGAGCTGATATAGCAAGGCTTGAGTGTGAAAAAGTGCAGCTGATTCTTCGCAGTAGTTTTTGGATGGTGCCCTTTTAAATATGGAGAGCAATAAACAGCATTTTCGTCATTTTTTTCTTTTTTGCTATAAAAGGTAAAAATGCTGTTCAAGCCAGAAATAAATTAGCCAATATGTGTGGAGAAGATGTGTTAACAGTACATCAGTACCAGAACTGATTTGAAAAATTTTTCCTTCAAATGAGGAGGCCAAAAACCACCTCGATCAGTTTTTTTTTACAGAAAAGACCAAAACTTTTATGAGCGTGTAATCATGTTACTACCAAAAATATTGCAAAAGGTATTAGACCAGAATGGCAATTTTATAATTTAATAAATAATTTATTCATTAAACGAAAATTTCTTTTCATTTTGACAAAAAAATACGAAATGACTTTCCGATCAACCCAATAACTTGAAATATTTTTCAGTTATCTTTATCACAGAGAGACAATTTTTACATTACGGAACTTGCTTTTCAAACTCATAGAGATCTAAAAAGAGAAAATTCGTCAAAATCTCGAATTTGAATTTTTTTTTAACAATTACTATATTTTCTTTATAATCCGTTCATGAAAAAGTAAAAACAGGATTTTTTAAACCTACTTTCCGAATATTTTATTGACAATCGTCGTTATATTATTGATAGTGATATAACAACAAGAATGTACATTTCCATACCATTAGAGAAAAAATATTAGCATGTTGACGTTCCTTCTTAAGGGTAAATATAATGATAAGTCAAAAAAAATATTAATAATAATACGGCTCGTATGTGTGTGAGAGAGAGATTGTCTGCAAAACTCAAAGCTCATTGAATCGTTCATAACATTATGAACAAAATTTTAAATGGAATATTAATTTTCAAATTATCCAATATGATGTGGATGTACAATATTTAATGAACATACCACATTAGCATCAAAAATCTCCTTAAAGCGCTTCTTAGAACACTGAAAAACAGACGAGGAATGTTAATCAATGTTAATTATGTCAGCAGTCCATTAGATCAACGCTTCACTATATTTCTCATTTAGCAATTCTCATCGAAGGATCGTATTTGAGTATTAAAATTATCTCAAAGCAGTATTTTAGACTCCTATTTGGCTTTACTTAAGCAATTTATCTTGCATGAGAAAAGAAACCCAACACATTAGAAATAGTATTTTTATAATTTTAATAGAAGTTTCTGGATTAGTAAACCATGATATGATAAATACTTAAGCTAGAATGATGGATACAATTAAAAGCAGTTGTGAAAGTTCCATTAATTTTT
>JAPMOQ010037330.1:1388718-1470411 GCA_026543055.1 Argiope trifasciata | reverse complement strand
TTAAAAATATTTGGGAAATAATAGGTTTTTACGATATGATCATCGATTTTCAAAATTAAGTCGTAACTATTACTTATTTGACGATGCTTACACTTATTTTTGCATTCAATTAACCTTTCTGCTTCACGCCTATTTCTTTTACATCTTATTTCCTTTGACGCAATGAAATTTCCTGAACATTCCTTATTTTTCAGCTACATTAATTAATTACAGAAATAATAAATTAAGTGATGTAAAATCTTTCAATCAGACAATTTGAATGTTTGTGAAGGGAATTGTTTACATTTGACTACTGCTATTCAATAATATATAATAACGATTTATGTGCCATATGTGCTAGTGTTTAATCAATAGATTTTTAAATTTTATATTGACTATATATTTTTCTTTGTTGTATCTTTTCCGAAGTGCAAGCTCAATTTCAGTATTTTAATGCTAAAAAAGGCCGAAATTATCTAAAACAATAAATTCAAATAATTATAATTATTTCGGTTTTAATAAAAAAAGAGTAGTATTGTTTGTTTTTTGTAGTGTTTATGTATCAAAAAGATTTTCCCAGACTTACTGAAAGGATAGTGCAACTGTATCAAAATTTAGATTTCATAATTCTGCAGCATTACGCTCATTTGCCTAAACAACGCTAAAATATAATTAAACATTTCTTCAGCTATACATATATGCATATCTCGTTTTAAATTTAGTCATTGGGAAAAGATTAGAATGTGCAGCCTGCATATGAAGTGAGACAATGTGTAAATAATTAATGTTTGTCAACGGATTCTGAGACGATTTCATTAAGAGGCGAGACCTAGAACGATAAGTGCATTTCCGATATTGCCTTTGACCTTGGACTTCCCCTATTTGATACAAGTAAATATAAACAACTCCTTTAATTTCTGCTTTCATCCCTATTTTAAAGAATTAAATCCATTCTAACGCATACGTAAAAGCGCGGCGGGTTTTAAAATCAGTTGCTGAGCAGCAGATACATTTTTTCTCCTCAGAAATCAAGAACATACGAAAATATTTTTATATTAGTAATTATTCTAAATCTAAAAATAATTTTGTAATAAAAAATTATTTTTAAGCAAACAAAATCTAATATCTTTTTAACATAATTAATTTTGTTTATCCGAGAAATTAGTTTTCCTATTCTAAAATAATTTTGTAGAAACAGAATTTTTAATGTCGGCATCAAAACATGCTTTTTGTTTTCTGAACCAGATTCACGTCCGTCTTCTTACTTCATAGAAGGGCGATATTGACAATGAATTAGATAAGACAATGGATTAGATACAATGCCAGAGTATCTTTGTTTTTGTATTGGATGCGCTCTCTTCTGGTTCTTTTCTTTTCCCTTTCTTCTTTTTCACTTTCTCTCATACGTAATATAGAGAATTTATAGTATTCGTCAAAAAATTCGAAGTCAAGAATTTAAAATATCTCCTTGTTTTAGACCTCCCCCGACCCACATTTTTGGAAAATGTCCGTCCGTCTATCAGTGACAAAGGTAACTCAAAAGTCCTGAGCTAGACGGTTGAAATTTGGTACACATTTTTCGCACCAAATTTGTAAATTTCAACCAAATTTGGGGCAAAATCCATCCAGATGTCTTTTTGTCCATCTGTTCAAGTATAAGTTAATTCGACAATAACAAAACGAAAAAAAAAACTGAATGGATAAAAATAGGAACACATATTTAGCATCTATAGTGTAAACACCTATCAAATTTTGAACCAGATCTAAAGATAAGTTCATTGCCTGTTGATCTGTAATTTCAGAAACATGTAAACGCACTAACTTTAATATAATAAATCTGATATATAACAATTTGATAAAATATAAATCTGATATGTAATTTCGTGACGACAATTTTTAGTGTTAAATTTTATTTTCACAGTAAATCGGAAATAAATATATTTAAAAAACAAAATCTATTTTGTTTCTTAAATATCTATTCAGTCTCCTACCATGAATTATTCGCCAAAGACTTGATTCAGTAAAAATGCTAAATTCATGCTGTCAAAGATTAATATTCGCAACAACTGAACGCCAATTCCATATAAGAATATATGAGAAAGTTTAGGGGAGACCATTTCCGCTGGTTTAAATTTTTGAACTATAAAATTAATTTCATTGTCGCACGGACTCTAGAGACTCTCAAACAGGCCTTCCTTTACTTGGTAAATGAGGCAAAGAAAATGCATCTTCTAATTAATCAAACTAAAACCAAGTATACCGACTGCCAGTTTCAATGACACCTTACTTGAAATAGGAGATGACAAATTTGAAATAGTTAATAGTTTCACCTATCTGGGTTCTGAATTGAATACTGTTAATGACGTAACACCTGAAAAACGTAACAGAGTTACTGCTGGTAACAGATGTTTTTATGGAATTTACAAATATCTAAAATCTAGTCTGATTAGCAGGAAAACTAAATTTTTGCTCTACAAAACTTTGATAAGGCCCATAGTAACATATGCTACTGAAACGTGGGCAATGACCGAAAGTGATAAAGAAATCTTAGCAGTGTATGAAAGAAAGATATTGCGAAGTATTTTAGAAGGTGTGAAATGTAATGACTCATGGAGAAGAAGAACAAACTTGGAACTTTACAATCTATACAAAGAACCCGACATAATAAAATTTATCTAAATCCAAAGACTAAAATGGGCAGGACACTTGATTAGAATGAAAGATGACCGAACCACCAAAAGGATCTTCGACACTAAACCATCTGGAACCCGCAAAACGGGTAGACCAAGGATCCGGTGGATCGAGTGCCTAGAAACAGATCTAAAAGTTTTCAGAGTTAATAACTGGCGAAGTCTATCCAAGAAGCGGGCAGCCTGGAATTCGATTCTGCGGAAGGCCATGGCCCACCCTGAGCTGAAGCGCCACTGAAGAAGAAAATAAATTACATTTTTGGGTAACAATATTTTCGGAAATTATCGCAGAAAAAAATCAAAATTCACTTAATTTTTAATTATTTAGAATTACCTAAAAAAAAAATCACTCACAGGTGCACTCCATATCTCCAAATTATACATGTGCCAAATTTGGTAGATGCAGGTGAGATGGTCTAATGTGTCGAGCAACAACGCATACACACTCTTTTTTTATTATAAATAGTAGAGATGTAGAAGTAGTTCAAAGAACAATTCAAATAATTTTAAAGTATTTATATCAATTTAAAATTGAATAAACAGATGAATTTGCAAAGGCAGGGATGAATTATATTCGGGGTATTGCGTAGGATTATTTCTTCTCATCAGAATTTGGAAGTCGAAATTTAATTTTTATTTGAGATTTTTTTTACTTAATTTTAGATGAGTGACTTGAGGTATTTAACTATATTTTTGAAAATACTTTCAGCATTACTTAGCAATTTTAACAAGATAATCATTGTGTTTTGATTGATCTATTTTATATTAACTCGATTTTATCATATACGAAGTACAAAGAAAGTATTCGTAAACATCAAAAAAAAAAAAAAAAAAAAAAAACTATTCAAAATTCCGTGAATTTATAGTTAGTATTTTTGGCATTATGAATGTCTGCGCTAAAGATAATTTAGAAATACTTTTAGCTAGATGGATGGTTCGATCGAAATTCCTCCAAAACTCTGTCCGAATATAGATTAATGTGATAACTACAAAACAAATATTATTAATTATATGGATAAAATTTTGTACACAAATTTAACATCTAAAATATTCGTAACAAACTTTGCACATAATCTGCTGAAAGGTTGACGGTCTGCTGTTGGTTATTTTCCCAAGTGTGTTAACGTAATAAAAAACATAGTGACTTAAATATATGAAATTTGTTATGTGATTTTGTGACATATCTGTGTCAAATTTTGACTCCAATTGATTGGGAACAACGCGATTAAAACATATAGATTCAATAAAAACCTTTTTTTTTTTTTTTTTTTGTCTACCATTTAGAACTTAGGATTTGTCTAAAAGGGGAGAAAGGAATTCGTTAACTTTAAAAAGTCTGTAATAGGTATAATAGTGAAGTCGTTATACATGACTACGCATCTTATTTACCATTTATGATTTGCATTAAAAAAGACTATATTACTTTGTTACTCATTTCAATGTTGGATTTCCATTAAAAATATTTAATAGAATTCAGTAATATTAATATAAACAAAAAACACATCCGTTTGTAACAATGACTTAAAGATAAATATTTCATTACAATAATACAATTTTCACTTCAATACAGTTTTTGCTTACAATTAATTTTATAATAGTGTGTATGTTGAAAATGAATTCGATTTTTATTCTATGTGATTTGTAAGAAGAAGGAAAAAGCAGCATAAAAGCACAAAACATTTAACTTTTTATTTATACTTCAGCAATTCTTGCAGATACGTACAATAAATAGATTGCACAGACATAAACTAATTAACTATGCAATAACATATCACAATAGTCCATGCTTCTTTGCCACAAAAAGAGATAAAAATTCACTCACATATTTACAGAAAAAAGTGAATTTTTTCCAGGCAAAAAAGTTTGGCATACAATAAAATGCCAAAAGCAAGTTATACAAACAAATTCATCCAATTTTAACAGAAAAGCAGTTGAATATTTCGAACGTTCCCGAATATTTAAAAATACAGCATTTTCAAAGAAGTTCCCATTAAAGAGAATTGACATTTGCTTGTTCTTTGCAAATCCAAGTAACATTTCAATGTCCAATCGAAACAAAAATGCCCTTCTTTAAATTACATTCTTTTACAGAAATCCGATTGCTTACATTACTTTTTATCAGAATACTCTGCTTTTGTTTATTTTCTGTAACAACAAACAGCACACTTTTGTTTTGCTTTTTTCTGAGGGGTTGACAATGAAAATATGAATTTAACACCAAACACGATATCATCTAATACCAAAAGTTAGACTATTAAAGAATTTTTACCAACTTATTTCAATTTTGGGAATGGTGACTCTATAATAATGATGATAATTGCTACGAACTTCGTGAATTTGCTCTACTCTCGCTTTGCAATTGTCTCTATTTCCACAAAAAACAAAAATTCATGTAAAACACAGCTACTGTTTAGATAAACATGTGAGCATATCCTTGAGAGCTCGTCAACTAACTGCAAAATCACTATTTCAACATGAAAAAAATTACGGCTACATCATCATAGAATTTGACATATATTAAACTACATTAATCAAGAAAATCCATCTTTCCTAACACCTAAACCTTATTACAAATTCATGATTTCAACTTCAAAGCGTGGAAATGGTTAAGAACATATGCTTTGCTGAAGAGAAACATTTTGAAATTAGTATCCTTTCCCTCTCAATCCAAATTTCATTTTTGATCAGAACGACAGAAATCTAACTTACTATGAACATTAAAAAAGATTTATAATTATAAAATGAAAAAAAAATCTGGATGACACACAAAGAAATTAGTTCCAATGAAACGTTTTTTTTTTTTTTTTTTTAATTTAAATTTTTAACAATCAAAAGCAATGAAGGAAAAGAAGTTCTTAGACTGAAGTCTTGTTCCCATTTGCTTTGAATTATGACAATTAAACAACTTTCTATGAAGACTTAGTACTAGTACTATACATCACAAGCACAATGATCCCCCATAACTATTTAAACCAAAGAAGAAAAAATTATCATTACCATGACTAGATTGATAACATATAAAAAATAATAGTTTACCCCGTTCAAATAACATGAATACATATTACTATTTGATTTAAACAAGAAAACTGACTAAAAGCAGAACTCTTTTGTACACTGATATTAAAAAATTATCAACAATAAATTAACTTTATCATGAATTCATTCTGTAAAACAAATATTTAACACTATTAACATTACAATGTAAAGTGCATAATCAGGTGCTATCATAAAACTCCTAAACTGAAACTGCTCTAATGCTCTTGCTTATCAAAAGAAATTCAATTGAGAATATATTCACATCCTAGATTATTCTGGGGCAGCCAAATGTGTTTCACATCTTATATCCTAATTTCAGTATAGGTATTTTCTAGAACTATCTGTTCCAAGTCTAAACCTATAAATTCTGATAATCGAAACAAATAGTCAGTTCATACATTTTCACTGAGCCTAAATTGAACATTTCTGACTCATTCAATATTTAAAAATAAATTTTGTAAGTGAAAATTGCTGTCATCGCAGAATATTTCTGTGGATGAGCTACCACTTCATGATCAAACATTTAGGATGTTATGAGTATAAATCTATTAGAAGAATATTTCTGATACATGACCAGTCCAAGTTTCTTGGCCAATTGGATAGGCTTTTTAAAAATTAATAGGAAGGACAAAGTCAAAATTTTGAAATTTCAGTTTAAATATCTGGAGGTACATTCATATGTACATATAATTGCTGAATTTCCAATGTAAAAATTCGATCATCACACTCAATTCAGTTTTATTTCTCAATTAAATGTCAGACATTTCTGTAGTAATAAATACGCGTAATTTTTGCAAATAATGCAAAATTTGAGGACAAAAAAAATAATAAAATTATTGAAAATAATCCGACGCCTTTTGTTCAAAAGAACAAAAGTTAAAAGGGGAAATGATCAACAACTTTCAGCAATACTTTGCGACCTTGATCAAATTTAAAATTTAATATTAAGACCTAGTTAAAATATAATAAATTATATTTTGTACGTTTCCATCAGTTCCAAAATAAAAAAAAATTCTTGATTTTTAAAAAATTGGAAAAATTATTTTATTTTGGTTTAAAGGAAATAAAATCGGAAGGATTTTTATTTTATCAAACATACATAATATCAAATAAAACATTAAACCTTACTAAGCAGCAGATCAAAGGTTTTCAAATAATTGACTATTATGGCATTCAGATTTAAAGAAAATGCAGCATATCACAAGAGAGCACCAATTTCAGGAGTTTTTTAATTGCATCTTACCTTCAAGATTAATTCTTATAATAGATCAAGAGTTTTAAAAAATTGCCTCTTATCAAAAAACAAGTAGTTAGGTAGGTAGGTGAGTTAAATTCATGGATTATTTGAGCAAAACATTTAAGGTTAAAGTATACATATATACAGATGAAAAAATGGTTCAGTCACATTCAAAAAGTGAAATGGATAAAATAAGAATTTGTTAATCAGGCATCAAAAATACATTCTTAAATAGTGAAAGATTATTTCGAGGAAGACATTAAGATATAAGATTAAGCAAAAGGAAGTGGAATTGGAGGCAATTTCATCTAGTTATGGAAAATCACAATTCATATGTAATAATATTCAAGTACATAAGCATGAATTGAATCTTAAAAGTATAGGAATAAAACTATTTATACATTAATTTTCTATAAAGCAAATGCAAGTAAAGACATTAAGAAGGGAGGGAGAGGAGAAAACAGCTATATTGAATCTTTTGAGTTATACAAAGAAGCCCTTTGAAGGGAAAAAAATATACATATTAATATATGATGACAAGATTTCTTCATTTTCTTTTCTCCACAATTACATATGTATTATTTCAAAAATACATTTGTTAATTCCCTATCATGGCCATTAACTGTTAAAATATCTACACAGTTTGAAAGATGGACAGGTAACACAGATAATTTCAGACCAAAAAAAAGTTTAAAATATTTACTAATCATAATATTGTAATTCTTATATAATATATATAAAATCAGTTTAATTAATCACAAAATTAATGTTTTATATATTGAATGAAGCTTCACTTATTATAATGCAAAACTGGCCTTTTCAATATTTTCTTAAGATGCAAGTCAAATTTCTGATAAGACTGCACTGAACTAAAGGCATCACTATTCAAAATTTTCATAAATCTAGAAGAATGCATCTGTTAATAGTATAATTGTGATTATAATTTTTTTACATTTTATTTATTTTTTACACAAATACATTTTAAAGGTCAATTCTGCAGCTTATAAGTGAAAGTATGAAATAAAAATTACATATATAAATTATATCAGTCCATAATTATTAAATTAAGCTATTTTACTTATTCTGAGCATTCCACGATTCGCTAACTTATAAATTTTAATGAAAAGAGAAAAATATTCTTTAAAACTGAAAAAAATCCAAGATACTCCAAAAAATACCATTATAAATGTGATGATACCTGAAAGAACACTTGAAATATTTAAGGCTGAAAACTGAAGACACATAGTTCAAGCAGTTTAATATAATGTAATAAATGTAAAAATAAGATATCCTTATTTGACACTTTCTATGTAAATGTATGATAAAAAAAATATTAGTAATATATTAATTACTGAATATTATTTTTGTTCGTTATACTAAAATTGAAATTTCAATTGCATTCATCTTATGCTTTTATTGCTGGAAAAGGTAATGAAAAAAAATTGCAGGGAGAGATTTGAAATTAAAGTGGATTTTTTTTAATGAATGCCATTAATTTTAAACAATAAAATATATGCTGTTAAAAAGTTAATATTTGAGGTATTTCACCTGCAATATTAACTATAGAAGCAATTAATGCAAAGAAATTGTATTTGATAAAATATGTAAAACACATCATAAACATCTAAAACCCGATTATTTAAAAAGCACTTTGCATTTGCTTTTTTTTTTATTTTCAATACATATTTATCCAGAGAAAGAAAATTCCCAACAATTTTATATACATCACTTTATGAAAGCAAAAGTATATATGCATTGATACTGATGGTATTCATCCTTATTTTTATAGATGGAGCATGCTAATTCACCAAAATGAAATGAAACAATTCAATGTGCTTTTCTATACATATCAATTCAATTCTAATGATGAATAATTTTATTTTTAGTATCTTTGAAAAGGTTAACCCAAGCTAAATTATCCACTTCATACAATTAAAAAAATTCTTTTTAAGAATCAAGAAAACTAAATAATAAAGAAACAAGACAGTAAAAAATATGTTAATATATTCTATTCCTAAAATTTAGTGAATTTGTATGTCTTTTAGCTATTTTTATATCAAATAAAAAACTAGGAAAGAACACATTTAGTAAAATCATGCAATTAACAATCATGTTCTAAGCAATAAAATAAATAATTTATTCATCATTAGCAACAGCAGCAAAGAAATATTAAAAATAGCCAATTCAATCACATAAAATAGTTTTATATAAAATAACTATATACACATTTTTCTCAAATGAATTAAAAATAATAAGAAAAGTCAGTGTTTATAATAAGGATATCAGACATCTTTCAGAATTATTCAGTACAAGCAGGACAATGTAACTATACAGGAAATCTAATCTTTTGTTAATATGGAATAATGCAATCAGGAACAAAAGGTTATTTTTTAAATACAATCAAAATTCTAAATGACATATTTGCTTTCAAATGAAAAATGGCCATCTACAAAGGAAATAAATAATATTAGGAAATGGAAGAATTAAATAATCTCAGCAAACATAGTTTGGTCAGCTTATTCTAGATCTATTTACAAGGAAAACATCATTCTTTTCTAATCCTTATCTGTCTTTTTCTTCTCGGCAGTCTTCTTTATTAATTCAGCTTTCTGATCTTTCTTGGACATGCTGTCTGATGATGATTTTACTTCAGTGGGTTTGGACTTTGACAGCTTGATTTCTACAGAAGATGTGTATGTTTTGTTTTTGTCATCCATCTTTTTTGTATCATCACTCATAATAACAGGCTTTTCCACAGAAGCGATCTTTCGAGAAACTGAGACTTTTTTTGCTTCCTCAACAACTGAAACTTGTGCATTAGAAACATTGCTATCTTTACTCGAAGCTTTTTCTGTAATTTGTTTTGATTTTTCTAAATTAGAGCTAGCTTTGAAACTGTGAATTTTCACTTCTGAAATATTAGATTCAGTCTTGCTAACTACATCATCTTGTTTGTATTTTTCGATTGCTTTTGATTTTACTTGTTCAGTTTTACTTTGACCTTGTTTCTCAACATCTTTCTGCTTGGCAGATTGATTCAGATCTTTACTGTCAGTAGGTTTTTGATCAGCTTTAATTTCAACAGAATGACAACTTCCTTTACTTTCAACAGAATGACTACTTCCTTTACTTTCAACAAAATGACTGCTTCCTTTATTTTCGGCAGAATGACTGCTTACTTTATTTTCGACAGAATAACTGCTTACTTTACATTCCACAGAATGACTGACTTCTTTGCATTCAGTAGATTTACTACCACCCTTGTGATCAACATATTCAGTGGCATTCTTGCATTCAACAAGTTGATTAACATCTTTACATTCAGAGATTTGGCTATTTCTAGTTTGAATAAGAGTTTCTGTCTTGTCTATATTAACAATTGAAGATGTTTTTTTATCACATACAGTAGAGCTTGATGCCAAATTGGCATCTTTATTAGTTGAAACTTTAGTGGGTGAAATACGCCCTGGACTTTTTGTTGCATTAAAACTAAAATTTGATGCAGGAATTGGTTCAGACTCGCTTCTCTCTCTTCTATTGTTTAAAGATCCATATGGAGAAGGAACTTTGCTAGAACCTTCCTCATCTGAATCTAGTGATAGCGAACATCTTGTAATTTCTATGTCAGGTGTTCCAGCTGCCACAGTTTTTGCTACCTCAGACTCTTTTTGAGATTCTAATTCAGCAGCAAAGAGTTGCTGGCTCAAGAGTGACTTAATTGGTTTTTCACCACGCCGCCGCATTTGGGTAACAGTTGAGCGACTTACTCTATTATCCAGCCTTGATTTAGGAGTGGAACACATTCCCTCGTTTTCCTGGAATGAATATGAATCGCAAGACACATCTGCCAAATCGCTCATACTCTTGCCAACACCAGAGACTCCATAAGAAGACCGCTGAGATGTCACACTGAGTTTGGCAGAGGTGCTATGTGACAAATAGTGTCCTCTTGGGGATGGAGATGAAGCCAGTGCAAGGGGAGAAGCTTGCCCTGAGAAGGATTCTCGTTTTGCTTTTGCTTCAGCTGACTTGGGATGAAGTCGATCAGGTGACAAGGCTCTTCGTAACAGTGGAGAACTAGGCTCTGCACTTTTCGGCCTCATAAATGACTTCTTTGCTGAAGAGCAGATGGTTGCAGACAAAGGTAGAATTGAAGTTGTCTTCAAGGCTTGTGAAGTGGAAGGGTGATGATGAACAACTGGGAATGCAAGAGGAGATGGGGAGCGTGTAGGAGAGGTAGAAGTGATAGGTGACGGTGATGGTGTACGTGCCAATGGTGAAAGAGGTATGTGTCCAACAGACTTTCTCCTTGGTGAATGGAATGTTTGGGTCAACTTGTGCTTCAGGCCATGGAGGGAGCTTGGACGAGGAAAATGGGGAAGGTGAGTCGAACTGGCTGGCGAATTAGGGACACTGGAACTTGGTGAGCTACTTTGTGAAGAATTACCCGTGGAGTGTGGAGAATCAGACTGTGAGCATAACCTAGCTGTCGGTGGTGATCTTGGACTTTTGGTTCTAGTAGGAGATGCTGGCAAACTATCTGCTGCAGTTAAACTTCTTGTAAGAGATTGGAAACTGCGACTGGGAGTTAGAACAGGAGAAGAACCAGTAACAGATTGGTGTATTTCAGCACTAGCCCTCTTACTACTGAGACGACGGAGAAGAGAAGCTCTGCGTTTTTTATCAGAGTGGCTGTCACGTTTGACTTGGGCTGAGCGTCGGCGGCAAGAGTAAGGTCTCTTGGCCATTTTAATAGCTGATGGATTTCGCTTGCGGCCACCAGATTTAATGGTTGTACTGTCCAATGGTATGGTTCGAATGTTAATACGATCACCTCCTGAAAGAATAAGATGTAATACCTGATGGTGCAACAAACCCTGAGTAGGTTCTCCATTAATATGGGTAATCAAATCTCCAGGCCTTAAACCTGATTCAAAAGCAGGACTGTTTTTTTCGACCGCCTATAAAATAAAAAGGCATATTAGAAAACAAATTTTGACATCAAAATTTGAAGGACAAGGTTGATATACAATTTTTTTTAAATATTTATGAGTACCAATTGTTTATCCTGTTTTGAGACTGAATTAACAATTCATTAATATCTTTTATAACAAAAAAAATCACATTAATTCTAAAATTATTTTTAACAGATACAAAGAATTTTCTAAATATTTTAAATAGAACAATATTTTGAAATCTAATATATCAGTCAAATCTTTCTTTAAAAAGCAGCTTAGCTTTCCGTAATCAAATAACAGTAGCCTTATAATTCAATGAGAGAAGAAGTCAATTTCTAATTATGATTAATGAATTTAATATTTCTTGATATGATTTAATATTTCTTGATTCTATGCATCATTAATATTTCATTATCTAACTAGACATCCATCCACCTGCATTTCTTTTTAACAAAAACCATCATTTAAGAATGTAACTTGATTTGTTTTAATTAAATATCAAAGATAAATATAAGTGTTACAAATTTATGATGGCAAATCAAATATACAGGGAGCTGGTTTCCATACCAACTATGGTCTAATAACTAACTTATAAACAAAACAAAAAAAAAATAGATTTATAATTTTTAAAAATGAAATGATGGAATGAGTTATATTTTATTTTGCTTTTAATGGAACAATGTATTGCTGAAATAATTACAAAAAATATTTTTTTATACAGCTGTTTTGTATTATATTTAATAAGGTATTTATCACACATTGACTTTAAAAAAAGTTTCTTTGACTAAAGCTGAATGAAATATGTTTTTAATTTCATAATTTCAGAACCCTCAGCTTCAAAGAACCCTTTTCATGATTTCAGAGCCCTCAGTTCCAACTTTTTATGCAAATCTTACCATGATTAGATGATGAACAGTGTATACATCAGAATCTCCATAATACACTCGAATGGCCCTAACAGTAAAACCAAACCCTCTTGCTCCTTTTCTGATAATGATAGGTGGTTTCAGTTGAGCAACTAGAGGACCTAACTCTCTGCTAGGGGAGGCATCTCTGGAACTTGTACTAGATCCACCTGGAGATCCAATTGGAGGAGGTCCAAATTCATCTGAAAATGTTGGAAAAGTAAATTAAAAGAAAAATAATAACAGCTCTAAAGTAAATTCAGAAATTTTACTAGATGAACAGCATTTCCTCATCTAGTTCAAATCTCCAAAGATAAAAAACCAAATATTTATATTTGAAATGCAGAAATACATGCTCTTTCAACAAAGGGAAAATTATAACCATTTATAATATTACAATTTTACACATTATTTAGCATTTAAAAAATGTGTCTATTATTTGTTTTCACAATATATTGATATTGAAATGCCTTCTTGGAATACTTTTCATACTGAATTGGTTTATGTATCATATTCGGTAAAAGATTATCATCAACATCAGATATATACTGGACCACATTAAGGAAATGGGCATTTGCCAGTAATTAAATTGCAATATATTAGTGGTCAAAACAATGCAATTAATTAAAATATTTGTTTTATAGTTTTACTAATCTAATAGTCTAAACAGCTGATAAAATGTATTGGCTTTTATAGGCAACACAATTATGTACTGATTATTATTAATAATGAAAGTGTTTAGCAGAAAAAGTAATGGCTTTTATAAATATTTTTTAATATATTTTTCAAATGCAATAAAAAACACTTAAAAAGAAAATACTTTATTATTTTCTTAAGTAATATACCAATGAAATTAAAATTTTTGACATTTTAAAAAAATCTGGCAAAATATTTAGCATTTTTAACAGGGAGAACAAAAGGGGGCAAAAAATATCCTTTTCACTCGTATTCGTCTGATTTTTAATAAATGTAAAAAAAACTTGATTACTGAATCAAGCTTTACTATAAAAACTTAAATAGTAAATTTCTAACATTATATAATTCTAATATGTTTACAGCCAGTTAAAATATATTTAAAAACTTATCTTCATCACTCTTGCTCACATGAAATAAAACAAGAAATATTTTTATTTGAAACAAAATTATTTATTAAATCAATTAAAATTATGTTATAAAAATGTAATTAGAATAATTAACATTAAAAATAAAAAGGAAACTGCCCTCAACAATTCTTTAAAGCTGCATATTTTCTCATATAAAAGTCTACCTGATGGAATGATGAGAGATAACCCAGATACAGAAGCTGATTTGATGACAGAACGAGGGCTCTGCTTGGTCATGGGAGAAATAGGAGGAATAAAAATGCGGCTTGTTGTTGTAGGAGGAACGTGAGTTTGCGGAGAGACCTTGGCATCTGTTTCCTCCACGGGGGACAGCTCCTTATGATCTTCTGTCATTACATCACAGTCTGTACTGATGGAAAATCGTGGGAGGGTGTCCTTCGATAGAGTGAGTTTGGAAATGGTCAGGTGCTTCTCACTTTCCAGATTCAGCATGCTGGTGGATAGGGATTTACCATTGCTGTATTTGAGATATAAGGAACTACTTAAATTGAAGAGGAACAAGGAAGAGCAATATTTAAGATGCAAAGCAAACTTTACTAATAGAAAACTATAAAAAATTATATTGAAATATATTACTATTTAGTACATTAAGAATGTCCAAAATATATTTCATAATTTTTAAAAATTATCAATATTTATCTTGGGGTTATACGTTTCTGCTTTTATTATCAATTATTTAATAAATAAAATGCCAAAGCTTTTGTATGAAATAAGTGATATCTCATCACTTAATACAATCACTCTCATATAAATATGGATTTCAATTCAACAAATTGAAATCTGTATTATTAATATTGTATATATTTCATAATACATAAAATCTCTCATAGACATTGAAAATTAACAAATAATATTTTAAATTAATTTATTCAGTGCATAAATAAACTCTCATTGAATCATTCAAAAATTGTCTAAAAAATGACATTCTTTTATGAACACACATAGATAATAATAAAAAAGCCTGTCAATACATGACTTCATTTATTTTTCAACAATATTCTTAAAATGAGAAGATATATTCTTTTGGATATCCCATAAAATGTATATATAAAAAAAAGATCTGTTATAAAATGACACTAAAATTGTTAGAGAAAACATTTCTAAATCTAACTAATTGTCAGTAATTGTTGCTATTTAAATATCCAACAAAAACTTGTGATAAAGAGTTGCACAAGCTTATCATGCTTACTTAAAAACAAGAGGAATACTGAAAAAAAGTTTGGATGCCTTTATCCAGTAGAAATTTGCAAATGAAAGGTCTTGAAACACAGTAAAATAATATGAATTTAAAAATTATTTTTAAAAAAATTAAAGATATTAAATTTAATCTGAATAAGAAATTTAAATTTTTAAAAAATATTTTACTATCTTATATTAAACAAAAAAACTGATTTGAATAAATAATTTATTTCATAAATATACTTACGCATCAAAAGGTAAGAAAACATCCTTTGAGCCAACATCCTCAGGAGTTTCAGCCAGGCTTCCCATTAGAGAATTTGGACTTTCTGAGTGATCTGAAGTATTTGAATCTGATCTGCTGAATGATTTTCTGTATTCTTCTTTGTTCTGTTCAAACGTAAGCATTTTTTAACATCACTTTTGGATAATACAAAATAATTTTTACAACAGGATAAAATTCAAATTATTTTCATTTTAATAACATTCAAGGCAAAATAAAAACTAAAACACACAAATCTCTGTCTATGCAAAATCTTAATTTTATAAAAGCTGAAATATAGTTGCAAACAATGTAAATAAGATAATCTTAAAATTCAAAAGACTTCTTCATGAAAAGAGTAATGTAATCTTATAAGAACAATAATAACATTTAACATTTGCTCATATTCCAATTAAAAAAGGTAATAGATAAAGCTAGTTTGAGTACCATATTATTATCATTTTGAATGAATTGGTAAAGATAAATATATCTGGTAGGCATTATCTATATTTTTAATAAAGGTGTGTGTATGTGTGTTGGCACACTACAGGTCAGGTTCAACGCTTGACCTACAGCAATCAAATGTGGTACATTTACACTTTGGAGGTCAGGAATGTTCATTTAGGGTCCCTTCTGAATTTTTCAGTGGAATTTTAATTTTTAAAAGCTAACTTTCCTCCTAAAATATCTTTTTACTTCCTCACAGAAGCCAAATGAATAAGGCTTCAATTCCCCCCACACATATTTGTTATTAACAAACTCAGAATAGAAACTTAAATTTTTAAAAAATTTAATATTTGTTACTGTAAAGATTTCAAAATCCTTTATATATTCTTCTTTTTTATTCTTCTTATATTCTTCGTATAATTATCATTTCTGAGTAATATACACTGTGAATTTGAATTTAAGATATTTCCATAAATAAGAAACTATTTCTAATTAAATTTCAGAATGCTGAAAATGCAAGGAACTATCATGAATTAATTTTACAAATAAATAATGTACACTAATTTAGGTTGTGAATATAAAGACTTATTCTATAGATTCATCAAAGCTACAAAGAATAAAATGCAATACAATCTTTTAATTTAAAAAAAAAAAATGCTATAGAATTGAATTTAAAATTTTAGAGATTTCGATACTCAGAACAATTTACATCTCAAAGCAATACATTTATTGTAGCCACTTTTTTAAAAGTAAGAAGTCAGTTTTTTAGTTCATATGTCATTTATTATTATTAAAAGTAGAATTTCCGAGTAAAAAAAATCAATGTAAAAATTCGGAATATTTAAAAGAATTTTTGTGAAACTATTAAAATTTACTTTGCAGTTTTAATTACAATCAAACAGACTATTTAAAAATGCAAACTGCAAAAATATATTCTACTTCAATTTATAATATTCAAACTATAAAAAAATGAGAAAAAAAAATGAACTAAAAGGTTTGATATATTAAGAATTATTAATTGAAATAGTAAGAAACTACTTTCCAAAATTGGGGTGAACAAATTTATTTGAGTATAGCCCCCTCCCTCTTCATCATAATACAGATTTGCATGCATTATGTATAAAAAAAAAAAAAAAAAAAAAAAAAAAAAACAGTATTTTATAAATACTCAGTAAAATGAGTAAGATTCGTAAATTTCTTAATTTTTAAATCTTTAAAAATATATAAATATTCATTGAATTACTAATGAAACTTGTTTATAAACTCCTGCATTTATAAATATTACATAATTTATGTACATATAAACATACACATAGCACAACAAACTAACTTGAAGCATGTGCTCCTCTTCCAATTCCTTTTCAACTCTTGAGTAGACTTTTCTAAATCGAGGGGAGCAAGAGGAAAAACTGCTGAATAAAGCGCTTTCATCAGGATCATCCAAGTCTTCTGAATCTTCCAATTCATGACAGTACCTGTCTGTACGAGCTAGGGAAGAGAAAAATCTAAATCATATCCTAGAAATGTTTAATGCCATGAAAATTAGGTAATTTAATATACATAAGAATCCATCTTAAATTGAATAATTGTTTGATACTCTGTGTTTTCACTATTTTTTTAACACAAATTTCTTCTGCCATTAAAATTAAAAATATTGAAAAAAACTAGTCTCTCTTTAAACAGAAGTCTCACAGTCAAAAATTTTCCTTATTATTTACATTACTTTCACGACTCACCTGAGCTGATATTGATAACACACTCAATTCTTTAATAATGTTTATCGAATGGATTCTGCCAGATTACTTAATGCTGCAGTTCATAGACTATCCACATTGAAACATTCAAATTTCCCATACTTCAATAATTTATTTAATACTGAATCTTCTTTCAATAAACACTTGTCTACAAGACAGAATGAAAATAATTTTCAAACCTCTCCAATTTCTTCTATTTTATATATATTTTCTACATTTATGATTTTAAAACAACAAATAGAAAGAAATCATCTAATCTCATTTTCCTGACATAAAAATTATTAAAATCAAGTAAATGAGATCTGGCTAGGAAATATATAAAGTCCACAAGAACCCTCACCATTAATGAGCTAATCTAACAAAGGGTTAGCCATCAATAGCACCCTCACACCATTTTTTTAATAAATATTTTTTAAATAACTATCCAGGTAATTAGGGTGTGTTCTCATATTGTCCAGTTGAGAAGGTTTTTTTTTTTTTTTTTTTGTAATATGTGACAAACAGTTTTTCTGAAAGCATCTGCCCTCGGATCTCAAAATGGAAATTCAAAATACAAAATTTTGATTTAGTTTGTATCATTTTTTTTTACACTCATTGATAAATTCTTGGTGATTTGAAAGATAAAACATTTTTTGGAAAGATGGAAAAATTGCCTGTCAGTAGCAATAAATTTTTCTTTAGAACTTGGCAGATCAATAAAGCTTGTCATAAAGATAAAATAAATGGATGAATTCAATACAGGGAAAAACTATAAAAATAAGGTATTTGATTGTAATAATAAGGCTTTTTAATATCAACTACAACTAAAATAGAATTCCAATAATTATAAAATTTAGATAGGCCTTAAATATTTTTCTTTTAAAAAGATGCGATGTAAATATTGAAATGCCAACAAACATAAATATATATTTTGTAAATATTTTGCATGCATTTATTTATTTATACACTCTTTGTGGAACTATTTTTAGCTTGGTGTAGATTTCATAATTTGTAACTGCATTGCATCACATGCATTTATGGGCCTTGACATCTATTTTTTTAAAAACAGATATTCAAAATTTAAAATTTGAAATAATTAACATACATATCAAATAAAACATAACCTTTGCAACAAACTTAAGTTTAAAAAACAATCAATAAAATGATATATGATATGCTAAATGTATTAAAAATTTTAGAATCACCAATATGAGACAAAATTAGATATGTTGTTAGGACAGAATTTAAAATGTATAGAAAAATATTACTTAAAAATTTAACTAAAAAAAGCTATGCAAGAAAAGAAAAAGTAAAAATATCTAAAGAAATTCAACTCAGAATTGACAGAAATACACAAGTAGTATGATATTAAATAAACTGTGGAATAAGCTCAATATTTCCATGCAAAAAAAAGTGATTGTGATCTCCTTAAAACTTCATTGCATATTCTCTAATAAAAATATTATTTCAAAGAACAGCTTGTATTGCATTGGCATTGCATTAATAATTACGAAATATTAACTTATGGCATTGTGCATTTATCTGAAAAAACAGACTGACACATGGCCAACTCTTTGTTAGATTAGCTCATTAATTTAATAGATGTCTACAACATTTAATAATCTTTGTTTTGTACTTATTATTTAATTTAATATTCAAACTGCATGAGAAATAGACTTTCCCTGAGCAGATTTTGCTAAAAATTTGATAGAAATCTACAAATTTAGTAAGAAAAAAAATATAGAAAAAAGTCATCCATTTAATGAAAAGCATGCTTGATTTATTTTTGTCCCAAATAGACAAACATTTTTTTTAATGTGTTTTATAAAATCAGAGAGATCTAAAAGATAAAAATTTGTCCAAATGTTTTGATTCAAAAATTTTTTTAAACAATTATAAGACTTTTTCTATACTTGCATATTAGAAAATGGAAGGGGGAAAATAGATTGTTTAAAATTAAGGAGAAAATTAATATAACAATGAGATTGATGCAACTATAAAGTTAATTTTCTTTTTATCTTTAAGGAGTAAAAATAATTTTAAAATAGTAATTTGATCAAAAGTCACAGTAAAAAAAAAATTAAATCTTCCGACCCTCCAACCTTTATTTACCTAGGCTTGTATCTAATGAAGTAAAAATTTGGAATTAAAATATTAAAAAAATTACATTTTATAAGACTTAAAAATAAAAGCTTTGACATTATTAGAAAGATTTAAAATAATATAACAGAGTTAAAAAGATTTACATCCTTAAATTTTCTTCAGTGGGAAGAAAAAAATTTTAATAACACAATAAATCCTCCCTGTTGCAAATATGCATATGAGCCAAATTTCATTTGAATTCATAAATTATTTTGGAAAAATATAAAAAAACAGAGATACATTCAATTATATAAACATAAATTATGGAAATATATGTTTTTAAGGGGGAGGGCAGATTTTATTTTTTAAAGCAAAAAACAGAATGAAATTTTAATGGCATGAAATCATCTGCAATGAATAAATATAAATATTATTTATAACATTATTGATACAACATTATGAAATGAAACAACAAATAAAAATCCCCCCCAAAGGAAAGATATTGAATTTAAAATTAGTGGAAATATTCTATAAAAATAATTCTTATCAGAAAAAATCATTTAAAAAATAGTACTAACTGTAACAATTGATAATTTAACACTTAAAAATAAAGAGATATCCAATAAGCTAAAGAAAAAAACAAAACTACTCAGACAAATTTAAAGCCAAAAATTAATCAATTCGAAGTTTTTCTTCTCTCAGTTCTTTACCCTTCTTATACTAACTCAAATATTGATCAAATGGTGTGTGTGATTTTATCAAGGCAAATACTGAATACATTTATTGTTGCAAGGAGACAAAAAAAATGAACTGTGTCATTAAAATTCATTACCAATGTATCGGTTATAATGAATACCTAAGCAGAGAAATCATTCAGAAATTCAGACCTAGCAATCTTCTGAGCATCCTCAAAAGTCTATTATTATTTATTTACTTACTTTTCATTGACTTAAATATTCTACAAAAGCATTTCCAAATCAATCTTACAATACATTTTGTAATACTGAATATTGCTTTCAAACAAATGTACAAAAGACTTGGAAAAAGAAATAAAAAAAGAAAAATTTGAACTTTATAAAATAAGGAATTGTTCTCAACATAAATACTGAGAAGTAAAATAAATATAATTAACTGAACAATAAAATGAATATATTAGTAAGAAAAGTGCTAAGTTAAAATATTACAAAAGAGTTACATAAATAAAAATTAAATCTAACTCAAGCACAAAGAATACAAAATTTGATTATGGAAAAACTTAAATTTTACTACAATAAATTGAAAACATTAAAAAGAATTTCGTCACAAAATGGATTATGGATAAAAATTTTAACTAAGAGAACATACTATCAAAGTAACTTGTATCATCTTCTGAATCAAGTTGGGGAATAAACTCAGCCTTCTGCCTCAAAATTGAATTCCAATCAATTTCTTCAAAGAAAAGATGTTCCTTCACTTCATGTGCTCCTCCAGTACCTAAACGGTCACGAGGATTTTGCTGAAGCAAGCAAGCGATCAAATCTTTAGCCTCATCAGTTGCTGGCCACTCATTGTCAGAAGGCCATTCAATTTCATCTGTTATAAAACAGACGAAACAAAAAAAGGAACAAGAATAAATTTCATATCAACACTTCCTATATTTGTGGCACTAAATTATCTATAAAATAATTAGTTCATAGCAACTAAAAGATTGAAACATATTGGTTTAATTCTTTAAGATTTGGAATAAAAAAAATATTAATTAAACTAAATTTGACACAGATTTTTAAAATGTCATTTTAAATTAGTTAAAATTATATTTAAATTGAACCTTTTTAAGCATGTGAAAATTCAAAGAGTTTGTCATAATTCATAAATATAAAATAGGAAATTTTAAGATGTATCAAAAATTTAAACAATCAGTGCATGATTTATAAACAAATTATTTTAATATAAACAATACAAACACTTATATAAAAAAAATTGACCACAAACAATTTCAAATGCATAAAACTGATTATTGCTTAAAATTTAATCATTAAATATGATATGTTTTGAAATACTGATACTGACCATTGATCACATGTGCAAATAGCTCTTCTGGAGTTTCACCAAAAAATGGAACACAACCAACTAAAAACTCATACAGGATAATTCCCATAGACCACCAATCAACAGGTTTTCCTAAAATTAAAATCATTTTCTAATCTTAGAAAAGTAATCAAAGAAAGAGAAAATTACTTTTGAAAGGATATTACTTTCATAGTTGAAAAAAAGTTACTACTAGTAGACTGAAAATTGTATTCAAAGCAACATCTACTGTTCATTTTTATATTTAAAACTAAATAAATTTCACCTAATAATTTTTATTTTTGTCAACTTAATTTAAAACATTACAACACTTAGTAATTATCAATAACAGAATATTAAAATTGCATTCTAACTTTAGCATTTTTATTGCTTAAAAATTTGAGATAAATACTACAATTAAAAGGATCTAAATTTATCTCCCCCCCCCACACACACACAACAGTTAATATATGAAATGTCCATCATCAAAACTCTGTTTCTATATTTTGTCCTTCCAAATCAATAAAAATTAATTAATAAATCAATAAAATTAAAATCAAATGATTTTTATAACCTTATAAAATTCATCCCTTATGTAAATGAGAACAATTAAGTTATCTAATAAACCATGAAATATTTGGATTCCCACCCAATGCAATGTTTTCTGTTCAATTTCCCTAATTTGGGCATTTAAAGTAATTTTGATTCAAGAGAAAGTCCACAGATAATTTCCGATGTTGAATGACTTCACATTATCAATTTAGTGCATCGTATTATTATTCAAAAATATAATAGATGCAACTACTGATATTGACTTAGATTTATTTAGCAGAGGAGCAATTCACAAACAAATCAATCAAATGATTAAATAGAAGTTCAATTAACTACTGTACATCAAATATAAATTTTTTTTGCTATGAATTAATAGCTAAAATATTGCTTATTACAGTTGAAATATATTGGTACAGAAAAAAATTACAATTCTTGTTGAGAAATTGTAGATTATCGTACCATATCCTTGTCTCAGAATAACTTCAGGAGCAATGTACTCAGGTGTTCCATAAACTTGCTTATCTGTAAATTGTTTGGTTTCTCTATCCAGATACCCTTCATATAAGTTTGTTGCCACTAGAACAGAGAAGTAGCAAAAGTATAATCATTTCCATTTGTACAGTATGAGGCATACTTAATTCCTATAGATAAAAAAATCCTAAAAATAAATTTAATGTAAAAGAATAAAAACATATTTTTCAGGAAAAAAATCCACCAAGTATATTTTACCAAATTTTAAAAACTAAAAAAGAAAATAACATCTAAATACATCTAAAGTCTAAAAGAAATACTAATGGGCAAAGCAACATTATTTTCTTTAAGTTATAGCATTAATTTACTGCAATTGCAATGCTTTTTCACATTTACTGATATTTATCAGAATCATATGAAATGATTTTAATGAACTATAGTTATTGCAATACTTTCTTCTTTTTTTTCAAAAGTTGAGATATTCTACATATTATATGTATTTGTGCTAAACGACCTCAAACATTCCGAGAAAATTAACACTGTTTGGATTAAGGTAAACAAATTTCAAATGATATTTCAGAAAAATATCTTGCCCTCCCCCCTTTTTCCCCTCCAGCATTTTAAATGAAGCAACATGATTATAAAAAATTTTAATCTTTTTCTTGAAATAATTCAATAAAAAGCATTTATGAATTAAAACAAATTAATTTTAATGCACTATATCATATAAAGATCTGTACAAATACAATGTATCACAATTTTCCAACAGGATTAAAATTTTAAGTCAGTGATACACAAACTAAAGAAGATAACCAGATGCAATCTAATAAAAAGTTACTTTTCCACAGATATCAATCACTGGTTTTAAAATAAATATAACAGTATAATCAGAACATTCAAGTTGAAACAAATAACAAGAAGTTTTTTTTAAGGAAATTTTATAAAGCATTATTCCTTATCATTATTTAAGATTTTCTTAAACATTTGTTTAGCCCTTTATAAAATTTTATATTAAATTAAATTGACCATGTCTAAAAATTATTGTACATCTCTGCTAGATGAAACAGGACTTTCCTTTTTTTACACTGAGTGAAATTTATAAAGCAAACAGCCTTCAAAGAGGCAGCAGACAATGTAAATCTCAAGGTAACCTTTATTTTCTAATCTGGAATTTTTTAATAAATTAAGTTTAATTTGTTTTCTATTTATAAATAGTTACAGGCATCAAATTTTGACAACCTGAAATAATTGAAGAATTGTTTGCAGATAATTAGCTAAAAAGTTGGTTTCAATGTATTAGATATTTTAAGAAAAAACATAATTACTTTTAAAGTATTTTTTTACAAAAGTATATACAAAAAAAATTCTGAACACAAATCTAGATAATATTTAATCAAAGAATCAAACTAGTTTTAAATTTAAAAAAAGCATCATAACTTTTAGAATAAAAGGCAAAACATAAAACTTGAAAATGATTATAAGAAACAAAATATTTCAAAACCTATTAAAAAAATACTTGATTTTAATTAGAATTAGTTTGTATAGACTTTATAATTTTCAAATCTTAAAACTAATTTATCAAAATAATTAGACATTTAAATAGTAAAGAATTAAATCTACATGATTCTCAAAATAAATTCAAAGAAAAATACTTACAGTTCATCAATCCTACTTTTGATAATCCAAAATCAGTAAGTTTGATATGCCCCATTGCAGTAATCAACAAACTGGGGGAAAAAATAGAATATATAAAATATTTCATCAAAACTTTTACAAACAGTATTGTATTAAAATCACAACAGTAATGACAATTAATATATTTTATGCATATTATATTTATATTGAAGATCACAAGATTTCCATGATAAAAGTAATAAATAAATATTAAATGCTTGATACTTCATAATAAACTATTTAAATAAACCCTTTCATAAATAATGTTATGAAGTAAGTATTGTAATTATAATACATCATTTAAGGTAATTGGAAATATAAAATTTGCCAAAGCAATTGTTATAAAGAATTAATAGTGTGAAATTTAAATAGCTAATGAAGTGTTTAAGAATAAAACTGCTATGCATTATAATGTAATTTCTGAATTTCTTCCATTAATGACAGTAAATTATTTTCATGGCTATTGCCTTAAATTGTTGTGATCAGCAAAGACAGTTTGTGCCATAAGGCAGTTGCTGTCTGTGTGGAAGTATTTTTTTTTTTAAATTTCACTTTTAAATCTCACATTTTTAATCAGGATAGTCATCATTTTTGCTTTATCCTAATATCTCCAAGATATATTTTTTTAATTACCCTAACTTTTTAAGATACACCTAAAATATAGTCTTACTTCATTTTTTCCTTATTATCAAAATATGCTCTTACTAGTGTGTTAACTCAATAGCTGAACTCTGTCTACCAAAAAAAAATCAAGATGGAAAAAATATTTAATGCTTAGGAAAAACAAAAACAAAAAGTCCTTTTCATTAATTAAATTTCAGTTAACTTCCTTTTGCAAATATACTAATCAATCTATACAATAGTAAAAGTTGTGTGTTCCTTTTAGAAAAATTTCAAACCAGCCAATTATATTAGAAACTGTTCCTCATAAATTTACTCAAGATAGAATACAAAATCACTATACATTTGCAGAAAGTTTAATGAAATAATCGATTATATGGGGTCTTCCCAACAGATTTCTCAGCCATCAGTTTCATGAAGCTAATAGATCTAATCTATAACAAATAAGGTGACATTTCTGTACTTCTTAACATATATTTTATTTAAAAGCTAATTAACTATGAGTGAACACATGTGAAAATATTTCCAATATATCAATGAATGGATTAAGGGATGAATATGACATAACAAGTTTTAACGCCCATGAAAATTTAGCTTTAAATTATTGTTCTTGTTTGGTTTATTTTTGGACATTAAATTTGATTTGATATTTTCCTTATTTTCTTATATACTAAATCCAACATCAATGAAAACTGTTTTGAATTGGCACACAGTCTTGTACCTTTTCCACTTTTTGCATAACTAATAAGTGCCTCTTTTTCCATATTACTTCAGTTCTTCATACTAAATAAGCACTATGCAATAAACAAATTTTATGTAATTTCTCAAACTCATACTGCAAAATCAGGATTGATTTTTTTTAATCCATCCACAATTTATATTGAATACAATCTTCATTTTCTTTTTAAATGCCCTTTAATAATGATTCCACAAAATTTACTGATGAATAAATATTGATAAAAAATCATTTTTAAAATTTGTTTAAAAAAATTATTTCATATTTGTTTGTAGAAATCATCTAAGAATAGAGGCAAATGCATAAAACCAAAATTCACATACTTATCAGGTTTCAGATCTCTATGTACAATGCCATAACTATGCAAATATTCAACAGCCAGAACAGTTTCAGCAAAGTAAAAACGAGCTAGGTCTACAGGAAGTGGTCCCATGTTTTTCAAAAGTGTAGCACAATCTCCTCCTTCAACATATTCCATAACCATGCATAGATGTTTCTGTCAAAGTAATCAAAAATAAGTTGTTGTCATTTTTTTAAAAAAACCAAACACACTAATGAAAGTAAATTTTTTCAATTGAAAATACATACTCATACAAGAAAAGGAGTCATATTTTTAAACAAATTAACATATTTATGAACAAAAGAAATAGAATTAAATTCATCAAACATGTGCGTTTTTTATATATATATATATATATATATATCAGGAGATTTGTTTTGGACATATATTTAATCAATAATATGGGGAACAAAATACAATGACATTTTTATAAGATAAAATACATTGAAGTATAAAAAATTTTTTGGAAGCAAAGAAGTAATTACATAATATTATTACACGATAATAAATGATTCTAAGAATTGATAACTCCAATGAATAATTCAACTTACAAAAGAAATAAATTTAGATTCAATCTATCAGCTAAAGACTATTTATAAAACACATTTAGCTTTTCTGGCATAAGTAGGTAATTAATCTTTGCTCCTTTCCCCCAGCCTCTGATTGCCATTTTTAAATGAATTTATGTACATTTCTAATACATTTTTTTTATTTATCCAATAGATGTATTAAAAATATATCTTATTTAAATATTTTATATTTATAATGCATTTCAATTATCTTGAATGAAGCTAGGTAAATGTAAAATAAATTATTGACTTTTTAAAATAAGAATTCATTTTAAAGTGAACATTTTACTTTCAATTATACTTTCATTCACATACAGATTACTCAAACGATAAAAATCTTACATATGCCAAACAAAAACAAAAACTAAGAAAGTAAAACAAAGTAATTAAATCTCATAACAAATCATTCAGATTCAAAAATCCAAATGATTTTTTTCCAAAATTCAATCTTTCTCTTTGGTTAAAGATAATTATATACAAAAGTTTTTAAAAAACAATAAAATATTATAACTTACTTTGGTTTCAAAGCTGCAAAACATGCTTACAACAAATGGGTTGTCAGTAAAGCTCATTATGTCTCTCTCAGCAAATGCTTGCTCAACTTGATTCCTCAACATTAAATTATGCTTGCTAATTTTTTTCATGGCAAACCTCATTCTTGATTTGATATGACGAACCAGATAAACAGCTCTGATATCAAAAACAAAAGTAAAATATATTTAGAAAAAACATATGAAAATAAAGCACATAAGTTTGAAAAAAATCACTAAATCAAATAATTTACTAAAAACAACTGAGATAAAGTTTGTTTACAGGTAATTAATTAGAAAATAAAACTAGCAGTTTAACTAAGATCTCTCAGGTTAAAAATTAGAAAGTATAGATAAAAATTTTTAACTCAAACTACACATAATAATATATTTAACATCTGCATATAATTCATTTAAAAAACTGCTTTTATCAAGACAAAATTATTTTTATTATTATATAAAATATTTATTAACACAAAAAGATATCAACTTCAGTCAAAAAATAAAGAAAAATCAACTTTTTGAAAAAAAACGTCTTGAAATTTGGAAATAGCAAAAATAAAACACAATAAGGCCTCAATTCATAAAAATCTGATAAATAAATTTAAAATAAACATACATACCCATAGGCGCCATTGCTTATTAATTTTACTGTTTCAAAATCGCTTTCAGATGGAGGTTTTGATTTAGGGAAAAGTTCACGACCAGCTTTCTATAAAGATATCAAAGGTTAAAACCAAATGTCAAAGTCAGTATTTTTTAAATTTGAGCTTTACTTTGAATTAGACAAAAGTGCACTAAGTACATATTAACATTACATACATTTGAACATTAGAATGTTAAAATTCAAAATATAAACTGCTGATATCTTTTATTTAACATGGAAGAAATAAAACTGCCAGCATCAACAAATATTAAATATAATAGATGAAAAAAAATTAAAAAATTGAATTGAATCAGTTTAAAATTAAATTAATAAAACCCAACATATACCTGAAATAAGTTTAAAAGGTCGTTTAATTAATTGATCGATTAATTAATAACTTATTGAATTGAATCGATTTATTAATAACTTACTGAGTTGAATCAATTTATTAATAACTTATTTTATTGCTTAGTTTAAAGAACAAAATTTTTGCTTTCATAATTAGGCCTCCTTGATCAATGCCTGTTTGAGGCAGAGGCATATGAGACAGTTGCCAGAACCCAACACTGAATAGAAAGTTTAAATTGCATTTCCTTCTTTAATGAACTTTTTAAAAACAAAATATCAATACAGAATAAAATTCATCAGTTTTATGTTAGCTTCTTCAATAATATATCTAAAGGAACATTTTTTTTTAAATCTATATTTTGTAAATCCATAGCTTTTTAGGATGGTATTCAGTAGAATTTTTGCAATTATAATGGATAAATTTGGTCAATCAAAAGCAAAGTTTGTATAAAATAAATAATTAAATACTCCTATGTATGGAAATAACTATCGAGAAATTTGCATATTTTTCATTTAAAAATGCACTAATATATAGTTTATGAGATTTAGTAATTTCTCTATCGACAGATGCTTAAGATAGCTGTAGAAAGCATTATAGTATAAATCTTGTCTTACCATTTTAATTTCAATGATTAAATGCGGGTACTTTGAGTTAAGACCAAGAGTGTTTTTAGCTTTAAATAGTGTTTTGAATTAATTAAAGAAAAATTACGAAGATAAGTTTCTATGCCTGGTTCTTCATTACTTCTTCTTGCATACAGCCGATCACCCCGCCACCACTGAACGTAGTGTATCGACAGGATTGGTTCTTCATTACTAAAGTAGTGATTGATAAATTTTTTAAAAAATGGATGACATGTTTAAGGCAATTGTTCATCCTTTTCCTTTCCTGTTCATTAAAATAATAATAATAATAATAATAGATTTTAAAAATTGCCAATATTTTTTTTGGGGGGGGAAGTATGTGTTTATTTTTTGTATACCTCATAATAAAGCTTTTCAACCAGGAATAGAATTAGATAATCCATATCTCAGCTAAAGACTGCAAAATATCAATAATTGTTTGGATTTTTTATTTACATAATTTAGGGAATTAATAGTTAACTTTTAACAATTTGGAGCACTTTTGCTTTAAAAGAATGTTTGGTTAAAAAATAAAATTAATTACTTCACCTAATTAATAATCTAATCAAATGATATTTATCATCGAAATAAATATTTTAATGCAGATATCAAAATTTTATGATAATTATATTTTTAACTCTATTATCAGTTTGGATTTTTATTTCTCTTAATCTAATTTTGAATTATTTTTACAAATTTCACTAACAATTTTGTTACATGTGTATTCTTTTATGGCACAAAGTGCAATACAAAATTTTACCATTCATCTTCCATTCATCTCACATTGCTTTTGTTACTTTTACCCGAATACATTCATCAATGAATGTAATTGATACTGCCTGCAAATCCACAAGAAATATTTTTAACAATTACTATCCTCTTTGCTTTTACTCAATTATTTTATGATTACACGTATATAATTAATAATACATTAAATATGACATATATTTAAACATTTAAAAATTAACAATTAATAAAAAATTAAGCTTACTGTACAAAAATCTGTCTGTTCCGTCTGATACTGTAAATCAAGGTCATTAGATAAATCTCGATTTAATTCTAAAAGTTGAAAAAAAAAAGAAAGAAAATTATTTAATTAGAAAACAATTTATTACTAAAATATGGAAAATATATCATAAAAATATGGCATTCAATGTATTTAAAATTTTACAACAAAAATTAGAAAAATGACAGAATTATAAAACCATGCATAGATTGTTCAAACACTACATAGTTTTACATAATAACTACATAATGTGCACTGCTACATGAATAAAATAATGGAAATCTCATTTACTAAATTAATCTATACAAACGTTAATTTATGAGTATGTACGAAACATATTGAATTTTATCAATCTATATTTTTGAATCAGTAGAAATATACTTAACAACATTCTATAGTACCTATTGCAAAGTTACTAAACAAATACTTTACAATCAAAAATATATAAAAAAAATACAAATACTAAAAAAATTATCTTACAACTTAAGAAAATGCAAAAACATAGTTGCTAAAAATCAACCTTACAACCAAAAATAGATGTCAAAAAAATACACTTGCCTAGATGGGAAGCTTCAGAATTAAGTAATTCACTTTCATGATTTGGAATCGTTAGGGAAAATGCTAAATGAAAAGTCTTATTACTGATTGTATAAGGGAAAGTTTCAAATTCTATAAATTAATATATTGCAATTCTTCAATCCTAATTTGATAGTTAAAAATGGAATAATTCCCAATAAACATGAATTGCAGCATGCTGAAAATGTCCATTTAAAAATAAAATGGTTAAATAATAATTAAGTACTAATGACTTCCAATTTTTATTAACATCAATTAAAAATATTATTTCTTAAAGTAGGATAAAACATTAAGCATTCTCAAATTCCATATTACTTAAGTTTTATTAAATAAAGTGGGCAACTGTTCAATTTTAAGAAAACAATTTGACTTCATAGAGGTTGGTAAATTGTAATTTAATTTTTTATAATTTTTAAAGGAATTAAAAATGTCAATTAGTATTAAATAAATTTATCTTACATTCATTTAATTAAATGTTCTTTCATTCATTCATACCTTACAATCATTTAATTAAATGGTTTCATTCATTCATACTTTACAATCATTTAATTAAATGCTCTTTCATTAATCCATATTTTACATTAATTTAAGGTGTCTGCTTTCTTTCTAAGGCTTTTCATGCTTCTATACGCAAAATTAGTACAGATATACTTATTTCCAAAGCGATTCTGTTTTCTTCACCAGTTTGCCAATATGAGATGCAAGCATTATCATTAGAAAAACAATCTAGGAATGCCTTTTGCCATATTCTGGATGTTGCTCCTCAAATACTTAATTCTAATTCATCAAAGGTTGCTAGTGTAATTTACCATAAATGAGTAAAATAAATGCTAGTATAATTCCCCATAAAATGGTGAGTAAACATGAAATTTAACCTGTGTATATTTTTAGGTCTAAATATGTTATTTGCAGTTTTTTGTTTGTTTGTTGAGAAATTTATCTTATAGCGTGCCACAAAAGGTTAATTTTCCACTATGTGAGTTCATTGGTCAACAAAAGTAGAAAAAATAAAAGTATACAACATAAAATTAATTTAAAAATATTAGATGGGCTGTATACTGAATAACTTTGGAAAGCCTTAAAATCTGCTCACAGCAAACTGCTGAGTTTTATATTCTACAACAAAAAGCAACCCTTGCTTCCTTTAAACTAAAATGTATCCTGAGATGGATTTCTAGTACCTTAAGACTAGAATCTGATCAAAGTTCTTTTCTTTCCTTCCATCTTTAAAAATCAACCCTACCACATACAAACATATAAAAATAAGATTTTCTTCATTTGCTTTTGTATTTTTTTCATTCATTGTTTTTTATTTTGGTTTCATTGTAGCATAAAGATGGAACAATGTTGTTTAATATTCAGCTGAATTCAAATTAAATGCAATCAGAAAATTTTCTTGCTTAAAAATAAAGCTTTTTTCAATTGTATATAATCGTAAGATATGTTTATCACAACATTGTTTGTTCTTCAACAGAGATGACATTATTACGCAAAGGATTACAGAATGGATAAGTAATGGTAGTGCATACTTTGAGCAAATTCTATTTTTATATATAATTAAGGCATAATTTGACTATTCTAACTTTAATTAGATTTAATAAAAGCAATATTATTTTCAGAATCTACTCTTTTTATAACTTACAATAAAATATGCATTATCTTGAGTTTCAGACGTAAAGATCTGAAAAAACATTTATCTGAGGTACAAATAAATGGTCTAGACTAATAAACTTTAATTTTAATACAAATGGAAATTTTGCAAACTGAACAATGGAAATTTTTGTTTTTAAAGTTGAAAGTAACAGGGGCCTAAATACACTTATAATGGGGAAACTGCTTAAAAATTTAATTTTTTTATCATCAACATGTATTGAATATGAACTGCTCACATAGAAATGCCCACTTTAATTAATAAAATTATGTAACTGGAAATATATGCCTAGGCAAAAATTATATTTAACAAAATAACACTTGTTCCCTTTTTGTGGATTCAATATAATGTCACGTTTATTAAAATGCATTATTACCCATAAAATTTAAAATTCCAAGAAAATTGGAGTCATCCAGTCAGAAATTAAATTTGAAAGATGAAATTCAAAATATTCAAAATAAAATTTGATTTTATACAGATATCACAATGCAAATTACATATATAGATTCTTTAATGTAGAAAAAGTATATTAAGAGGTAAAACTGGCAAATCTATAATTGTAAGAAAACCATACAATTAGCCCCATGTTACACTTTTGCAAAAGGTAGATTTTGTTCTCAATAACTTTAAAAAAAATTGATAAAATATTTGACATTTTTAACATTTTTGAACTTTTCACAAAATTTAAATCAAATACATATTCAACTTATAGAAGAAAGATAAAATGATACATAAAAAAAGTGCCAGTTTTCACCTTTCAAATGAAACAGTCTTTACCTTTAATCATTTTTATTTATAAGCTAAATACAACAATATTCCCTTGTTTACTTATAGTTAATTAAATAACTAAAATTAAAAAAATGAAATATAAAATATTTTATGATAAGTCATCTATAATATTTAAGAAAGTTTCAATCAATAAAACATCAAATTCATGCTAAATGTTATCAAAAATGAAATGTAATCTTTTTAACAGATTATATATATATATATATATATTATGGCACTTATATGTCACCTTGCATCATAATGAATATAAATTTTCTATTATCATAAAATATTTAGAAAGAGGATTTGAATGAATATAAACAAATTTTTACTTATTATTTTCACACCTACAATTATAATGACATGATATTTATGCTATAAGAAATGAGAAAAATGATTGGAAGGGGCATAGGATGCAGCTAATAGATGAAAAAAACACATCAAACAAGCTGCAATATGTTATTTAACACCATTTTAAAAAAGAAATGAAATTAAAAGAAATAGAGTGAAGCATCCTTCATTTGCCATCAAAATAATCATGTTTCTGCTTATTAAAAAATATTATATAGTATTTAAAAACTTAAAAAAATTATATTGTAACATATTGTTATTTAATGAATGCGTTGATATATTATACTGTGAAGGTTTTTTTTTTTAATTCACTTTTGATAAGAGGATATTTTAACTCATTTGTGGAAAGTCATATAAAAGGCATTTTTAGCTACATAATGATTGCTACTAAATTAATCAAAATTACATTAGTGAAAAAAATTATCTTTAACACATTACATATTTTAATGATGAATAATATTCATCTAAAAGATTTTATCATGATGCCCTAATAGAACAACACAAAAGAATATACCAGAATGTATTGCCTTATGTATTGTACCTTATGTATTGCCAAATATAACAAAATATTTTTAATCAAGAGAGCAAAAAGTTTCTTTGCAATTTTTACCTAGAACTCTCAGATTAAACTAATGAAATGTATAAAAAACGAACAAAAAAAGCTTTAAATTATGTCCTTTATCAACTTTTTACACAATTCTTATTCTTAAAGTCATACCAATCAAATGTCCCTTCCCAAGAAATCTCCCCTCACCAATTAATCATATGTAAGTTAAGAATTGAGGAAAAAAAGAGAAAAATTTAACAATGCTCATATTTATAAATATGAGCATTATTAAATTTTTACTTGAACTAAAATCCATATGTATCCATACCTGCTAGAGGATCTCTATTCAACCCTAATTGTTTAATTATGTATTTTGGAATATCAGTTGTGACACCTTGCAGTACTTTAGCTTGACCTTCCACAACTTCTAACATTCGATAAAATTCTTCAGGATCAAATTCCTATGAAAAAGAAAAGAAAAAAATGGATACATGGGAAAATATCAACATTAAAAACATATCCAACAATTTCATTAAAAAAATTAATTTTTCAAAGATCAAAGATGAGAAGATAATTACAAATTAACTTCATACTCAGTTTTACAAAAGGCATTTCAAAAGCCTTCTTAAAAAAAAGGGCAACATCCAAACTCTCAAAATATTTTAAAATTTTATGAAGAATGAGAAAACAAATAAAGACTTTCTATCCCACTCTCTTATATATATATATACATAGATATATACATATATATAAACCATAAAAGCATTGAAATAATTAAAACCCATTATTCCCTGAGTCTACAAAAGTTAAATCGAAATTAATTATGCCGAAATTGAAACTAAAATTTAATTTGAAATTAAACAACAAAAAGTTCACACAAATAAAATGTAAATGAAATAAAACTATTTATGAAACAAATCTAAATTAATATAATTAAGTAAATGAAACTAATTATGGAAACGAAACTAAAAACTGGATCACACAAAAAACTTTTTCGGATTCAAATAAGTTTAAAATTAAATTTCTTTAAAAAAATAATCATTGTGTTTAGTGAGTGCAAATGCAACTACAACTAAAATGCAGACGAATCTAAATTAACTAACAATATAAGCTACGTAAAAAGGAATACAATAGAATCAAAATAACAACAAATAGAAAAAGAATCAAACCTGAAGACTTTTTAAAGGGTCACCCTAAGCAAAGGATTCATAATAAGGAAATAATAATCCCTAATAAATGTGTGTATATATATATATATATATATATATATAAAGCAAAGGGAATTTGGAACATTCTAAGAAAAACAAATATAACAAATTTTGCAAGGGAGGAATACTATTTTTTTTTTTTTAATATTTTAGTGCATATACAAAATATGGTAAATATGACTCATAGCTGTTAAACCCAATGCAGATCAAATTTAAACATATTTAAGCCTTAAAGTTAAGTATGCTGTGGTAAGCAAAAGATTAAAACTATAAAAGTATTAAATAAAATAAAAGTGATGAAAGAATAAATGTATTAAAAAAAAAACTGTAAAACATATAGTATAAGAGCAAATGTAAAAACTTACACTAAATATCAGTATAATTTAAAAATCAGAGTCAAATATCTATCCCAGAATAATTATATTATTAGCCTAATTATTTATCTTACAAAAGAGTAAATAAAACTACATAGTATCATAATTAAAAATTATTTAACCAGAATTAATAATCTATATATTTTTATCTCATTACAAAATTGCTTATTTTACTAGAATAATATAAGTGCATAATCTATCAAAAATACATCAGAAATTGTGATTTAATCATTTTTCTATCATTTATTTTGCAGTAAATGAGTTTACATAGCAGTAATTTATAAAGTCACAGCATTAAATTTAATTATATAAATTTATAATAAAATTGCATTTTAATATTTAAAAATTATAATGGAATATTTACTTACTAGACACTCCAAAAGGCGAGCTGGGCGAGAAATAATTATTAACAGCTTTTTTATGAGGCTTTTCATGTACTGTACAGCTTCAGGGGATTTATCAATGCACTGTTAAAAATATACATATTAGCAAATTCAAAAGGTTAAAATGAGGAACTATTTCCAAAAAATTTCATGAAAATTAACAAATTAGCAATTTTCAAACAATTAAAAAATTAACAATTTAAATTTTTCAATTGTTTACCCATGTCATACATAGCAAACATTTCATTATGTCAATAAATTGAAGCATTCCCACATAACTTTTCAATAGCAAAACATGTTGAATTTCAATAATTATAATATAGCTCAATATGCGTGTGTGTTAGTGTTCTACAGACCAGAACGTCCCATCGAGGACTACTAAATTTGACATGTATATTCCTTGGACATCGAAAATATGAACCTCGGAGCCAGTTTTTCGAATTTTTGATTAGAATTTAAAGTTAAGTGACATTTTTGTATTTTTCTCATTATAACTTTCCCAATTATTATAGCACAAACATGATTTTTAGATCAAGTTAAAGATTAAAAAATTAGATTCCAAACGATACTAGTATTTTAACAAAGAAATTTAAATGTTTATTTTTAATGAATTTTTAAACAAATTTTTAACCATATTTCTTAACAATATATTTAGGTCAAAACAATAAAATTAAATCTGCACAAGCACATTAATACAAAAAAAATTAGCTTTTATTAAAGTGTTGCCATCATATTGATAGAAGTTAAAATTTTAAAAAATAATTCAACTATTATTGAAAATTAAATCTTTAAAAAATGTAACTTTTATCGTGTGACTCGATGAAATAAAATAAATATTAAATGTTATATTTTCTTTAAAAAAATAAATGCAAGGAAAACGTTTCAATGATTGTTTACAATATCGATATAATTAATTCAATCAGCTTTATTTATGATAAATGTGATTGAATTTATACAGGATACACATTCAAATTCAGACCCAATTGCTAATTTGTAAATCATTAGTAATGGGCATACATATTGCTTAGTACTGTTGTTATAGTACAGATTTTCTTTGAAACTTTAATTAATAAAAAATCAAGCTAACACTTGGAATTTTTTTTCGAAAACTTTCAAACATTTTACAGCACAAAACTGTTTTTTAAATCTTCTTAAAAATTCACTTTTTTTTTCATTGATAACAATATTTTAAACTATAAAGTAACTTTCTATTTTTAATTAATTTTTTTAATATTAAAAAGACCTTTTTAAATATTATATATTATAACCAACAATTTTTCACAAAATGAAACCTACATATCAATATCAATATTTATTATTCTTGATATCAATATTTTAATTGATAATAAAGTGCTTTGCAAAAACTGAATGATTAAATTAACTCTTATTACAAATTAAACCATATAAAGTGTGATATTCAGCACATGTTTAAATGGAAGCATAATGTTGTGGAATAAATATAAGGTGATATTCTCCACATAATTTCACTCTAGCTGATTGCAAATCAGAGAGGTACATAGTACAATGAACAAATATTCATAAGGCTTCTATAATAATATGAGTTATGTGACTATCAAAGTTTAAATATATTTGGTTTTGAAGTTATAAAGAGAGCAAGATACATAAGTACTTGATTGAAAATTTAAGAATGCATTACTCATGGTGAACCAGCTGGTCGCCAAAGTCAGCTAGTCACAAATAAAGCATATTACCAGGTTTTCATCACATTTATTTATTTCTAACAACTGAAATGTATTAAGTTTACATCACTATTTTAGTTCACATATCTACATATCTACCAATATAGAATAATTCACAATTAAACCTTCTTTTAAATACTTTTTTTTAATTTTAAAGAAATTTCTTTTGATATGAGATAGTGTGAAGGCATATTAGGAGATATATAGATTAGCCCAAACATTATTAATATGTCTACATTCTAAATCTGTAATCCTAAATCGTCATAAGTGCATCAGATGTTTAAAATATAGAGTTTAAAAAAAATCAAACTAATTTTCACCTATAAATTTTCATAATAAACTGAAACTTATCATTAAAATAACATAATTAATATATAATGATATCAATATTTTAATTGATAATAATATCAATATTTTTCTGAGAAAACTTGAAACAGAACTAATAACATTTTTCTGAGAAAAATAATGGAAGAATGTTTCATCTCCATAGCACTACATAAAACTATTTAATTTTATATCTGGAAAAATTATATAAATTATTTTCATACTAAAGTTCATAAAATTTTGTTATTCAAATAAAAAAAATTACTAAAAGGATAAAAACTAATTTATTTAAATTTCTCAAACATTATATTTCAGAAACTCATAATTCTCAGTATCTGCAAGCCTCAATTAAATGTTGAAACACGCACACACCTTGATTCGATAAAATAATTTCCTATTGAAAACTTAAGTGCCAGTATAAACAGTTCAAATTATTCAAAAAGTTTTCAATAAATACAAGACAATGTTTTAATATACCTGACATAAAAGTTTCTCCAAATTTTCAGATAACTCAATGAAGTAATTACACGTTAAACTTTGGTTTTGGGATTGAGCAAGACAATCTTCAGCCATCTGAATGATCTGATGATGAACAAAACGAGCAACAGCATCAAGAGAATCAGTGTGATCATAATGCCTATGCTCATTCAAAAACTGACGTAATTTTTCTTCCATCTGTTGAGTAGCCTATAAATGGAATACAAAATATTAATTGTTTATATGGTATAATAACCTTTAAATTGATTTCAAACAAACAATTTTTTAATTTCTAGTTAAAATAACTGCATTATATGGCATAAGAATTTTGATGAATATAAAAAAACATGATTTAAAAACTTGAACACAACATTTTTAGAGAAATGTACATTTAATACTTCATCATTCTTAACAATATAATGCTATTAAAAATCTTCAAAGTAACAGCTTCTACAAGAAATACTCAAAACATAATGTATCTTATAAAACCTGTCACGATTCTTTTTTTAACTTGAATTATACTTAATAAAGAGCCAATTTTCAATAACTTGTCATTTATTCTTTAATAATTTTATTTTGGGTGATTTTATTAGAGTATAAAAGGATAAAAGTCAATGTATTAGAGAATGTATATATGACTTTAAAAAGTATTAAAACCATTTGGTGCAAGTAAGATTTTTTTTTCAGCCTGCATCCTTGCGTAGTGGTAGTGTATCTTCCCTGTGATCTGAGTGTCCTGGGTTCGAGTCCTATTTTGGGCATGCTTGTTCTTCATCTGTTCTAACAGTGAGATGTGTGAATGCCCCCCCCCTCCATAAAAAGAGGTTGTGCAAGGGAATGGGATGTGTGAGTAGCTAAGATGTACTCTTGGTCCTAGTTGATGCTACTAAAACAAGAGGCTTCCTCAGCTTAAAATTGCAGACTTTGTCAAAGGGTTGTTCGTCGCAAGTGTCATTAGAAATAATTGAGCCCTGGGTAGCCAGGTTGGTAAGGCATTGGATTAGCATCCCTTGGGTTATGATTTCGAACCAAGCTAGCAAAAGACTTTCATGTGTGTATGTGGGGTGGCTGGGGCACATATAAATCTGTCATGGTCATAAAGTCCTCCATGTCAAGAGCAATACCACTCAGAGATGATTGTTCTCTGATCCAGATCTAAATTACGATCAGTGAATGAAATGTATGAATGAAGCCTGCCTCATAAAAAGGGTTGTGACGTGTGAGTAGCTAATTGAACTCTTACCCCAGAATGGTACTAGAGAAAAACAAGAGAAACAAAAAATTTGGCTTAATATCAGATTTTAGTCACCGAGCTTGTCAATGACAAATGCCATTAGAAACTATAATAATTTTTCAATTCTTAGCAACCACAAAAAAAAGGTAGATAAAGTAGATTGCACACCATACTATTCATTGACGGATCCAAGCTCTTATTTAAAAACAAAAATATTACAAAATCATTGTAATTACACTGATTACTTAAAATAATCTTAATTTATTTTTAATTTACATTAATTGTAAACAAATAAATATGTTCTAACTTTCTTAAAGTTTTCTATTATTTTTCTCTATAAAACTTCTAAATATAAAGAGCATAATGAAGATAGCAAACAATAAAGAGTTAAACATAAGGACATCAAAAGAAGTATTTTTCTTCTCACTTCTTAAGATTTAAGAAACAAATTATGCCAAATATTATATATTTAAAGTTAATCAATTTATATAAATATATAAAATATACATATACAAAATTAAAATAATAGTTTTGTTGCATGTATAAGGGGAAAATAGTATTTTATTTTCAGAGTTAGAAAAAAAAAAAAGCATGCAAAACAGAAATATAAAAATTCAGCTTTCAGTGAAAATAAATATATATATTTAAAAACAGACTCATAACAGAGAGTTTGTATTATTTAAATGACAGCAGCTCATTTAGAACAAATAAAATACATGATAAAAATTCAAATATTTTTCATGTAAAAAGCATTAATTTAAAATTAGGTTTCTCATTCGTACAACAAAATTTAGTTATACCAAGATTCTGATCTTTTCAGTTTCTTCTTCAGTTTCATTATTATATTTTTCCAAAAAATTTCTCACCATTTTACATAAACAACTTCAATGGGTGTTTTGATTAAGAAAAGATTAAAAAACAAACTTCTGCTATCTAATGAGTGTGTGTTTTTAACAATTTATACAAAAATTAAATAAAAATGCTGTGCAGATGTAGTAAAACTAAGAGAGAGAAAAGCATTCATTGTTCCTTAAAAATCATATTTTAATTTAACATGTAAATATAATGTTCAGTTAACAGATGAAACAAATATAACCATGCAATATTAAAGATATGTAAATAAATTGAATAAGATTTTATCTATTTGTTTTCATAAATCATTAATAAAAATGCCTCAATACAAAAAAATTTGATACTTATGTATATACAGCACTTGCAATAAATTGCCAAATAACACTAACTATTACCAACCATATAATGGGGAAATATGAAAATTGCTATGATTGCAACCTTCTTGAATTTTTGGCATCTTATGCATATATTATGGACCTTTGTGATCATGGTGTAAGCTTAAAATTGAGAAGCAAACACAGAAGCCATAAATGCAAATATAAATTATACATTTATTTCTTCATATTTCCTACATTAAAGTTGTCATATTTTCAACAAATTAGTCTACCTAAAAGTTTCAATTTGTTTTATCAGTTAAATATTGTTATTAAAGATAAAATTTTATCAATTAAAATTTTGCATTTTATAAATAATAAAACTCTTTTCACAGCATCAACTGCATATAATAATTCAATGTTGAAAAATATAAAACTCCTCACAGCATCATTCCTTCTGAAAACTGTAAAAAAAAAAAAAAAAAAAAATTACCTTTGGAAATCTTTCTTTATATACATTATTCATAGCAGCAACTTCACTATCTACACCAGGTGATCGTAGAGGACTGTAATTAAAAATAATTTAATTATAAAATATTAAAATTAAAATTTTTATACATAAAGATATATACAATTTCCACGGATAAACAGAGAAGGTTCAGTGAAACTTTTTATAATAAAATAGTGCAAACTAAGACAAAAGCAACTACTACAACAAAACAATAGCCATATAATGTGATTATTTTACAATTATCTCACTAGACATAATAAATTTAATAAATACAGAAAATAAAACTTTTCTCTCTTGCATATGAATATAATTTCATTTATCATTTAATCAAGTTTTCAAGCTCACATTCAGTGAATGCAATAATTCGAAAGAAAGTTTTGAAGATTTATTAATTGTATTATGAAAAAGATCATAAACAATGATTAATTATTTTTATGAGTTTCTAAACCCATAATTAAAGGAATTTTGACAAAACAAATTTTAGGTCAGTATTTCATTCTAGATATAGATATTATTTTAAAAATTTAATAATTCTTTTTAAACAATTTTTTTATTTCCTTATCTTCTTAAATAAACAAGAAACTTAAGAAACGGAATGTAGGAAAAACAAAGTTAACTTCTCCAAAAACTACCTAAAATATCACTATTTTGATTAATGACTAATATTTATATTATTTGAAATTTTACGTCACATTAATAAGGAAGTTTAATAAATGACAGTTATTTATGGAAATCCAATAAAACAATTTCAGCTAAGAAACATCAACAACACATAAAAGTTTCATAACAATAGCTATTAGCCAAAATGAATAAAACATTATCAATAAAGAAAAACACCAACACAGTCTTAATATCATATTTTAAATCAATTAAAAAAAGCAACTATCACTTTTGATGAAATTCTGACATAAAGCTGTTCAAACTGCATTTGAAAACATCAAACTGCAAAAACAAAATTATGCAGGAAAAATGTTACATACAAATGGTGTACATCAAACATAAAATAGGTTTTACATTGCAGGGTGACATAAAAAGCTGTACATTTATGAACATCTATTGCATTCATACTCACTTTACAGATAACAAGTTTTCAAAGTCCTTGAATATCATGAGACAGTTTTAAAATATAATATAATCAATCGAAATTATAATCATCACAGATTCATCATTAACAAAGAAAAAAGTCATTGATATAGCATTATAAGTTGTTTACATTTCCTATGACACAATGGCAACATTTAAAATATAAAAAAATTCTGTACATACCTTCATTTCTCTGAGTTCATCAAATTTAGTTTAATAATGATTAATTATTTTTTAACTAATAAAATATGTGTGTAAATAAATAAATGTTTTTTTAACTAAACATATTTTTTAAATATAAAAACAAAATTTTTAAATATATTATAAACATTAACATTTATAAGAAAATTTTAAAAAAAATCCTTTATGCAGGCATACATATACAAATAACAGTAGAAATGCTAAAAATAATTTGCATACTTTAACATGAATAAAACTGATTCACATTGAAAAAAATATGCTTTGATGTGAATGTTAATAAATTAAATCTAATCAATGAACTAAAATTATTTTGCAGCTAGCTGAAAGATCTGTAGAACATATAGAAATTGGACGAGTCTCGAGTCTTTAAACTATTTGATTTTAATCAAATATTAGGATACTTAATGAGAATGCCAGGATAAATTTCATATACAGGGTATTTTAATCCATCATTCATGACAAAAAAATCTCTAGGATGTACCAACAACAAATTATATAGAATAAGAAAATAAGAGATAGTCAAATAAATAAACTTTTTTATAATTTTATATATATATATATATATATGAGTGTAAATCAAACTGAAAGCATACACAAATAAGTATTAATTAGATTTGACTGATAATTATTCTATTCAACAAACTATGAATAAAAATGTTATGTAAATAAATTTAAAAAAATTATAGAAATATAGATTTTTTTTTTCTTTTTCTTTCTAAAAAAGGATTTTTTCCCACCTTTTCCTTTAAAAGAAAAAAAAATTGATTACTGAAGTTAAAATTATTAGTTAAATAAATCTTCCTATGATGCATATATCAAAATTTTAATGTCTACAATTAACAAAATAAGACTTTAACAACTGATTTTTAAAATCATATGTAAATAGTTTCACTTATTCAGTATCACTGGATTTTTCATTTGCTTGAATTATTGTCATATATTTAATTAATATATGGACAATAAGGTTTGGTTTAAAAAAGCTTAAGAATTTCACTTTTCTCATTTTAATACAGAATATTTATACTATTATATATCCTTTAACTGAAATCATTGTGTAAGAAGTTTCCACAGAATAATAATACATGCATAATGCTAAGCAACAAAATTATACTGCCAAATGAAAAGCATTAAGTAAAATAAACATTGATTATTTCAAATCATAATAATAGTAATGATCTAAGAAAAAAAATTAATTTACACAAAAAAAGAAACTTTTATAAATTAATTAGATAAAATTTTAGCTAAGTTAGTTACTCTTATGCCAAGTTTACACTTGGCCATTTATAAATGCATATGAAGAAAAAAGTCTGATTTATATTTGTCACAATTTCATAAGATAGATTCAAGCATTCCACATTGCCATTTTAGCATTCCTGGATTTTTTTCTTCTTCACTCTATATCTTATTGACCTGATGAGTATTTACACAAAGAAACATTGCAAAATAAAGGTCGACATACCTAAATTTGGAAAAACTAAAGAAAAAAATGGCAAAAGAAATGAAAGAACACAACATCACATCAGAAAGAGCAAAAAATATTGGAATAATCTACAATAAGTAATTGTTTTGTTTTGTTTTTTTACATAAAAAATCTGCCAAATTCTACAAATATATATGCCATATGTAAAACTACTACACAGAAGCTTGTAGTTGTCGCATCAGGACAATTACTTGCCAACAACAAAACAGCATTTCTGCACATGCCTGTCATCTTATAATTGGCCAGGTATAAACCTGTTATTAAACTAAACAATTAACAAGATTTGTAAAAGTAAATTTTAAATTAATAATTAAGTTTTTATAATAACATTTGGCAATTTACAAAGAGCAAATTCTAAACACATAATTTACAATTCTTAAACAAATAAACTTTAAGACTGAAAAACAACAATTTATAAGGTTTCCTATAATAGATTTTCAATCTTAAAGGCACAGAATTTTATGTTCAAACAAATAAAAACGCTAATAACTCAAATCTACATTTTGTTATAACTATTTAAATTACAATTTTAACAATAAAGATCACATGTATGAAAATAAAAACTTTGTCAATGAATAAAAATTGAAATGGAAACTCTTTGTATAAATGTGCTGCTGTTAATCTAAAAAAAAAAAAGCTTACAGAAGTTAAAAATTTGCAGATAAAATAGCATTAAATTGAAAGACAATTAAATATTGTGCCTGTTTTAAAATAATTAATCTTGCACCTAACTTATATATAATAATGAAATTTGTTTTTAATAATATAAAACATTTGTTATGTTAAACTACAACATAACAAATACAGAGCAAATAAAATGTTTAAATAAATACAGAAAAATGCAAATTTAATACTCAAAAATAAAATTCGAACATTTATTCATAGTAAAATCTAAATCTACATTTATATTAACAATTTAAAACCTAACTCTATTCAGAATAATCTATGACTAAACAACAGTTTCCTAACAAATACAAATTACAAGCACTGAACAGAAGTTGAATAAAACAAAGTCTGAAATACAAAGTATACATTGCACAGAGCAGTTTTCATGCATGCAAAGCATTACTTAAGGCAAATATGAAGTTTTAAGAATAATAGAATGGACAGAAATTAGCATACAATGCTTCCCACTTATTTTAACTTCAGTTTTGAAACTAAGTTCAGTATTTCATTTTAATAAAATAAAAAGAGCACAAACCTTTTATTGCTGTAAAAAAATAACAAAAATCGATTCAATTTTATCTTTACCTATATAACCTGAGTTAAAATGAATCACGGATGTCAATATCAAAAGAAATATATAAAAATTGTTAATTGTTAAATAATTTCAATACCAAAGTAATAAGAAAAATTCTCTAAGGGGTTACTTTAAAAATTTATGTACTTCCTCAAAACTGTCATCAATTTAAATTGTTTGTATAAAAGTTTTTTTTAAATATGTTTTAAAAATTAAAAAAATGGTACTTGTGCATTAACTGCATATCAATAGTTAATTACTAAAAAAAATCACCCTGAATATCATGGTCTTTTCGTCAATGACATATGGTAAAACTTAAAATTTGGCAATAGTTACAACAAAAGTTTACCAATGGCATATTATTAATGTAAAAATACCAAAAAAAATCTTTTTATTCTTTAAAAGTAAAACACAAATTTTTAGGAAAATGGGAGAAAATTTTTTTTTATAATTAATGGATTATTTATTTCAATGCAAGGAAACAACTTAGTTTTTGAGCAACATTTACAGTTTACATGAAAGATATCACAGTATAGGGTATAAGACAATTTTCCTAGTATGTAAAGAATAACAAATCTTATCAATTCAACAACTTTGCATGTATATTATTCTAAAAGCTCTCTCAAATGAAATACTTGTAGCAAAAATAAATTATAAAAAAATGAGCTATCAAAATCATATATAACTGATAAATTAAAAATAGAAATATTCATGAGTACAAACTTTTTTTTTTTCAACGTATTCCAAAATTTTTAAGTAAAGAAATTTTTAAAAATTTCAAATAAAGATATTTTTCCTCAAATTACATCCATCCATATTTTTATCCTTTTGTATTCATCATTTTTCAATCTCTAATATCTTTAACTGCATAATAAAATTATGTATAATCAGGGCTTCGATATTTGAATGATTCTTTTTAATAGTTTCCGCATAATCAATAAAGGCAAAAGTAGCATTAAAAAAAATTCAATGCATACGCTGTAGACAAATGAGTTGGTTAAATATGTTAAATAATGTAAAAAAATTAGTTGAGATAAATAAATAAATTTTGATTATGCTATGTCTATATCATATGCAGACAGATCATAATGAAATGAAAGTCTAAATAGTAAATAGACAAAGCAGTGAAGTAGTTCATATTCAATGCATTCTACAATACAATTACAACAAATAATAGCTCAGTTTCCAACTCAATAATAAAGACACAACAATTTCTTATTAATTGAAGAATCAGAGCATACAAAAAAAAAATGCAAATGCACTGGCAGTTATTATACAAAAACAATTTTTATCAAATTTTTCCCCCATTTAGAAATTTATATTAGAAAACACATTAAAGCCACACAAACAAGAATTTAAAGTTTTAAGAGCCTTTTTTATATGCAGACAGAAAACATGAAAAAAAAATTGCATTTAATCATTATTCTCCCAACTATTAATAAAATTATTGAAACTGAATTTTCAAATCTTAAAAATCTAATTATACTGATTCCTCCTTCCCTTCTTTTGTAGTCAAAACAGTCTGAGTTTTTTTTTGTTATAAATATACATAATATATAGATGCAAGAAGAATAAAAGTTTTATTTTCATGATTTACATTTATGAAATTTCCAGAAAATTATGCAACATGAATTCACCTAAATACCAATATCAAAATAAGTGGTTATCACTGTATTGATGCCACAGGCAGTTGCTAATAAATATACAGCTACAGCAAAAGACACTAAAGCAACACAAAGCACAAACAATAAAAGTAAAGCATGCATAAGATGCTTCTCTATGCATATCTACAGCTTACTATAGATAGCAGTTTTAATTTAAATATAAAAAATCTTTTAATTTGGAAAAAAACAGATTCCAGGAAAATCCTTCACATCCACTTTTTTTAAAATACCAAACAGCTTTTAATATAAAATTAAATTCAGAAAAATCTAGTAACTAATTAACAATCTTGTTCTTAAAATGGCATACATATTTCTTCTTTATTTTCATCAATTTCCTCTATATAATAATTAATGTAGCCACCCGAATACCGCTGAGAAAAATAATAAACAAATGCATTGAATGCCAAAACTCTACATATTAAGTGTGGGAGTGCTTAAAAATTGAATAATATAAAGAATTTTTTTAATAAAATATTGAAATTTAATTGATTTAATGTTAAAACTTTAAAAAAGCAAATAATAATTAAAATCTTGGTGTAGCCCCCTCTTCTAATTCAGAAATGCCACAAAGAAATCTTTTGACTTAAAAATGAAATTAAAATTATTACAAATACTTTCAATGAAAAAACAATTTCCTCTCCCTTAATAATTAATTCCACAGAGCAAAAATTCTAAAGTAACATAATGAAAATAATGGAAAAAATTATTCTTCTTTCATTGCCAGTTAATGATGCAATAATTTATTTTATGTTCATGTTAACATATACAACAACAATTGATAAAAAAATTTCTGAACTTGGCATACAATTAAAAAATTGCTTTTATATAATAACCTGAATAAAGAAAAGTTCAAACCCGAATTCACATACAATTATATAATGTAGCATTCTATTTATTATGATTAAATATATATGAGAATGCAATTATTTCATTTAAATTAATTTGTAGACATAAAATTCAAATTATTGCTGGTTTTTGATATCTGGGACATTGAATGATAAGGTTAAATCAGATAAGATAGCAGGTCCTATAAACTGTAATAAAATCCGTGAAATATGCATAAACATCTATACAGGGAAATGCATCCTATCATCGAAATTGGGAACGATACTACCAATATTGTACCCTTAAAGAATACAAGAATTGGACTACAAGTATGACCACCCCTCTAGCAGCAACACGAATGGCTATCTGAACTTAACAAAATTCTGTATTATTTTTTTTACTGCCCAAATAATTCAAATCATTAAGACAAAATTTTAAAATAAAATCCTTCTAAAAAAATTAATGGAAGGGGATTTTGCTGACCTTGCAATCTTTTTCAAAGTTATTATTATCTGAATAGTATTAAGGAAAATTACAATTATTTAATACTTCAGATATTAAAGAATTTCTTAAAGTAGATGATGAAGGATTTCCTTATTCAAAATGCTAACAAAAAGATAATGAAAAAAAGAATTAGCCCTTACTCTAAAGGTGCAAGACACAACCAGGCCAGGCTAAAACCGTGGAGGAATGAGAAGAAAATAATAAGCATAAATATAGCAGATGATTTCTTTATGATGGTTACTATAAAAACATGATAAGTGCATTAAAAGTGATTAATACAGTTTCAAAAATAACTATCAAAAAGTTAATAAAATTAACTACAAATAAATTATTGAAAAAATATTTGATATACTAGTAGAATCAATTATGTGAGGGAATCAATTCTTGGGTATGAGGGATACTGCTAAAATTAAAGAGGATGTAAAATGTCATGCTGAAGAAAACTTTCAAACGCCATTATGTAAAATGCTGGAAGTATAAATTACACAACCTTTAACAGCATGCTTCAATGTCAAGAAATAATAGCTATTAATTGGAAATGAATTCAATAATTGGCTTTATTACACAAAGGTATTGAAAGATACTTTATACTGAATCATATATTTCATTTCTTTTAAAAATCATACATTATTTTTTTTTATTGGCAATATATTTTTTTCAATGCAACCAGTTTTTAAAATTATATGACATTAAAGAGGGGGGGGGCAAACTCTTCTACAAAAAATAAATAAATAAATCACTGAAAATGTTAGACATTGAAAAATAAAAATACCAGAAATTAATTGAAAGAAAATGTTATTAATTGGAAATATATTTTGGGTATTCAAACAGAATTATCTATTTTTTTCTAACTTAAGTACCAGTATAATCACATTTTTTTTAAAAAATAATGATTGAAAGATTAAATTAATAAATATACACACATATAAAAAGGATAGAGTCGATTAAAATCACTAGCACTTTAATACTATAATTCAGCATGCTGATATATTTTATCCCTTGATTGTTTTGTTTTCTGTTCTATATCTGAATAGATGTAACCTTGCATTTCAGAATTTGCTGTCTTACTGATATGACAAAATCTACAGAGCATTTGAAATGCTTGAGGATTATGTGCAATTTTTGTATCAATTTATAGTGCATTTGAATAACTAACAGTTTGAGAAATGATAGTTCATTGTAAATGTAATGTGTAGACATCATAAAGGTCTTCATTATATATTATATTTAAATGCACATAATCCTCAGATAATAATGAAATATATTGCAGACTCTGATGAGAAAGATTCACAAATAATAAGAACATTGGGACATAAACTTATCTATATGTTAAAACTGCAATATTTATCTAAAAAAATATTGAAATTTAATTATATACAGAAAAGAGAACTAAAACTTATAAATGAAAACATATAAATAAAAACCATTATATATAAAGGAAAGTTTAAACTTTACACATTTGCTCAAATTTGTAAATTAACTGAAGGATATATATAAATGCATGAAATTATGTATAACTCATATCTACTGTACTTTTAATGATGCCTGAAATGCATCAATGTAGTTAAAAAAATAGGAATTTGCAAGCAAATTTATATAAGATAGAACAGAAAATAACACACTTGTTTAAATATAAAAAACTAAAACATACAGTCTCAACTTACTTTGCAATGAATTATTTTAAGTATAAATGGAAGGGAAAAAAAGTTCAGAAATGGAAATTTTAACTTTTTAAAGTCTGTGATCTATTTTGTTTCTATCTAAAAATGCAATAACACTTTTAACTTATATCTGCATGATTTATTTTATAAATGTTTTAGGCTTATAAATGAAAATGACCCAGTCAAAATCACGCTAATGCATTCTCCCTGTTTATATATTGTATATTCTGCTAATAGATTCATGTGTGTGATTCTGTTCCTATTACAAGATGAATGTTTAAATATTTAACAGTTATGAACAATTAACTTGGTTGGTTTTAGCATTATACTGACAATATGAAAAATTTAATTTTATATTATTTCATTATTAATACAGGCCTGCATTAATTGTATTATTAATATAGACCTTCATTTTGTTGATATTTCAAAATTATAAAATTTTCATTTATTTTTCTTAACATAATGAAGATTCACTGTAGATGTTTTGATCAATTGTATTTTTATTTATTTAGAAGTTTACAAGAGATATGCCAATAAATCTGTCACTACTTGTGGATATCACTTTGAATATTTACTAAATACTAATGTAAAAAGAAAAATAGTAAATTATTAACTTTTTAATTAATAAAAAAAATTCATATGCTGTTATTTTGTATAAATAAATACAAAATTATGAGCTATTTTAATTAAGAGAATACTGGCTTTACAAATATGAGATAAACTTAATTCAGAATTCTGTGCATTTTTTATTTTCTACAAAAATATTTATGTGTATTTTTAAAATGAAAATTACTTGAAGAAGTCACCAAAAATAAATAAATGACAATAGCAAATGATTATGACATTGGTAAATTAATTTTCAACTAATATCCACAATTCTGACATAAGAAGATTTTTCAATCAATACATAAAATTATCATGCATTCCAGAAGATATTGAATGAACAAAATATTGGAAATTAAACAGCTAATGCTTGAAAATTTATTTATTCATCAAACTCTAACTCATAAAGAAAACTTAAATTATCATATCTAGTAAGATACCATATAAAGTAAAATGTTAAAAAATATAGTATATAATCTCGCTCTATATCTATATTTTTTAAAAAGTTCCCCAATAACAATTGTGAAAATTTTATTTCGAAGAAAATATTTAACTATCATACTAATAAAGCACAAATACATCAAACGTTGAAAACAAAGTAATAAGAATATATACAACATTTTTAAAAAATTTAGTAGGCATTAATATACATTACAATAAGTAGGCATTTAAACATTTTGTTACGCATTCTATAAAATAAAATAAAAATTTTCTAAATACAAAATACTTTAAGTTTATAAATTCATTTTTTTTTTCTAAATATGGGTTGTTTATAAAAGTAATGTAAAATTTAAGTTGGATTTACACAGAGGCAGTACAAGGAGGCAACATATCTCTCTCTATAAATGAAAGATCAATTAATGCCACTATCAATCCCACTAATAAACTGTCATTTAATTGATTACAGTTTAGACAAACCTACAAGTTATCTTATTGGAGTTAAAACACCATTCAAATTTGCCACGCACTGCCCTTATGCACAATGGCTTTAAAGAGTAACACTTGAATTAAAGACCAAGAACTAATTATATATATGTGTGTGTGTAAAATGAAAAAGAGACAACTATGAAAACAACCATAATACCACTAATTTTGAAATACTCTAAATCAAATCTCTAATACTTCCAGATAAAGTTATAAAAACCCTGACAAATGTTGAATTTCTACATATTTAACCATTTAAAATTCTAAATATTTCTAATAATAAATTACATTAATACATTAAGACTTTAATATTAGGAATAAGAGATCAAGTAAAAAACCTTTCTTCCACATTCCTTATTTTAATATTTTAGAAAATGATTTCTTTCAGTTTGAATACTTCTCAAATTAATTGCAAATGTGAAACTTCAATGCCATAAACTGTAAAAATTCAAAATCACACAGTTTACTAATTTTATAATGATTTCATGTATGAAGTATTATATATAGTTAGCAGAGAAAATTATTTTAACTACTTGCATGAAAAGTGAATATTTAGCTATCAATAAAAATAAAAGAAACTCTGTGATGAAGACAACCAATTAAACTTGATTAAAGATTAAAATTAATCTGATTAAAAACAAGTAAACTGATATATTATTCTTTAAAAAGGCTTATTTCTACATTGTATGGAAATAAAATACTGAATAATAGTAAATCTATAAATAATAGTATATCTAACACAAATTGCTTTTACTGTTTTCTCAATCTAGAATCACAATCTCTCCCTTTTTCAAAAACAATACAATGTAAAATTGAAAGGTAAAACTTGCATTCTGTGTGCTGAAAAACTGTTAAAAATATCTTAAACATTTCAATAGTATAAAAAAAGTATAAGCTTCATATCTTTAATTTCATTTTTTTTTTTTTTTTTTTTTGTATTAAGATCTTTCTTACATAAATTATTTCATTTTCTTACCTTCACTTTTACATTATTTAACTTATTAAGCAAGTAACAAAAAAAACATGATAATTTCATAGGCAATATTTTGTAAGCAATATATATATATATATATTGCTTACTTATTAATTTATTTAAACAAATAAATGCACAGCACTCACTGTTTAGAAATTTACTATATTCATATTATAAAATTTATCATGCAAAATACTAAAATAATGGGAGTAATTCACTTCAGACAGATGACAAGACAAAAAATAAACTAAAGGACACGTAATTTAAAGGAATGATTCTGAATATTAAATAAAAGTCATACAAATATTTAAAAGAATGAAATTACAAAAAGCTCTACAGCTTTATATCACGAGGTTACAAAAGAAAAGTAATTTAAACTATTTAAAAGCAAAAAAAGTTATATAAAGAAATCTGAATAATAAGCAATACTGAAATTTAACAGAGGATTTTAACCCTTTAACATGCGGTGGTTCCACAGCGAAACCACCATTTTCTAAAATTTCTAAACGCATAGTGGTTCCTTATCAAAACCGAAGGCTGTAAATTAATATACAATCTTTGATAATTGCTAGTAGATGTCAGCATGTTATTTAATTTAATTCTTACCTACAGAAAAATGCATCGTTTATAATGCTTTTGCATATTTTCTATAAACATTTTTTTCAGCAAGTACACAACAACAAAAATCCAAATGTGCCCAAAATTTGTTGTATGTAGGCATCTGTAACATTCAGTGACACAAAAAATTGAGAGTACACCTTACTTTTACTTGATAAATCTAACTTCCAATATAAATAGCACATAACCAAGAAGTGCAAACATGTTTTTATTTTTACACATGAAAAAGGGTTTAATTTAGAGTAAAAATAAAGTACAATCAACAAAAAACTTCTAAACTGAAAATTTTCAGAAGTATTTTAAATAAACATACTCAGATTTCTACCTCAAAAAATTGAGAGTACACCTATGAAATTTTTGCAATATCTTGCATAAAAATTAAGTTTCACTGCTAAGTTGCATGACTTTTAGTTTTTATTATGACCTCTAAATGTCTTTGCACCAATCTGATAAATTTTTGGCGAAATCTGAAGACATTTTATCCCATTTTCTTGCAACACTTGTTTTAAATAGAATTTGTTTCTGATTTTATGTGTTTTTTGTGTTTGACCCACAATATTTGATAATATTCATGGCAATGATGTTGGAGTGTTGTGTTGGTGTGTATAACTGCTGCTTATAATGAAAACAATACCATATTTTGACGCTACGTGCATTCTGTTTGGAGTCATTGTACTGCTGAAAAATGGAATTTCCATCCAAACCCAAATTTTTAACAATTTCCTGCGAAGTATATCTATCTTATAATGTCATCTATAAGAAATATACTTCCTAAAATGGATGAAGCCATACCACCTCAAATCATGACGGAGTTACCACCATGTAGGGCAAAAATGGTTTTGATTGAAAGCAGTATTAGGCTTTCTCCATATAGTATGATGGCGGTCACTGCCAAAAATAGTGAGTTTTCTTTCATTATTAAATATCACTTTCCTTCAAAAGTTAATGGTCTTCAATTATGAGTTTTTTGCAAACTTCAACTACTTTATCTGAATTTGAAAAGTTGAACGGTTTCTCTTTATTAAGGCGACTTTTATATCCAGCTTCTCTAATGGCATTTCGCGCAAGTTCAGTGCTTAAATTTTTGCTGCAATCTAAAGAAAAGTAAAAATTTAGGTTTAGATGGGAATTCCATTTTTCACCAGTAGAACAACTCCAAACAGAATGCACTAATATCGAAATATGGTATCGTTTTCATTATAAACAGCAGTTATACACACCAACACAGTACTCTGACATCATTGCCAGGAATATTATCAAATATTGTGGGCTATACATAAAAAAACACTAAATTAGAAACAAAACCTACTTGAAACAAGTGTTGCAAATTGGTCAAATCGGTATAAAGATGTTTAAAAGTCATTATAAAAGACAAAAGACATGCAACTTAGCAGTGACAATTTATTTTTATTCGAAATATTGCAAAAATTTCATAGGTGTACTCTCAATTTTTTGAGGTAAAAATCTGAGTATATTTATTTAAAATGCTTCTGAAAATTTTCAGTTTAGAAGTTTTTTGTTGGTAGCACTTTATTTTAACTCTAAATTAAATCCTTTTTCATGTATAAAAATAAAAACATGTTTGCACTTCTCGATTATGTGCTATTTATATTGGAAGTCAGAATTATCAAGTGAAAGTAAGGTGTACTCTCAATTTTTTGTGCCACTGTACATATTTTTTTCAAATCAAATAGCAAAAGAAAAGTTCACCTAACTTGACTTTTTTTTTTTTTTTTTTTTTTTTTTTTTTTGTGGTTTCAGAGAAATAACACTGAGCTGCAAGGTAGTATCTCTCTTTCAGCAACCATTTGAAGAAACAGATATTTCTTTTTTCCTTTACCTCTCCGTCTCGGTAAGTCAAGAGGGGGATAATTTAAATGGGTTGGCCATGCATTTTGTAGGTGAGGAAGTTGTTTATAATGAGGTAAGGTTCATGAGAAATAAGGAAGTTGAAAATGCTTCCAATTCAGATGTGTACTTTTTGTCTTAGCAAGGAGTCATCTTTTGGTGATGTTAAATCTTTTCCCTAATATAATATAAATTTCTTAGTTTTAAAAAGTTAATTTAAAAATTAAATTTTTTCATGGCTTGAAGTATTGATGTTGATTTAATTTTAAGTCTAAATGTCCTGTAGAGGACTTGATCTTCCTGAGGCAATAGCCTTGTTTCAGGAACTTCCATCTGACACAGATTCTGTAGTGTCAAGTGACAGTAGTGATACCGAAGAATATTCATATTCCAAAATAATTGAAAGTGACAATGTCGAAGAAGATGAAAACGTTGAAGAACCTGAGGCTACAAATTTACCAGTTCCTTTGCATTCGATTCCAATTCACTGGAGAAAAAAGGAAATAATGCGAAAAACCGTACCCGATTTTTATTTAGAAACTAGACCACTGGCAGAAATTTTAAACATGGACAATCAGTCAATTAGGAAATCAAATCAATCTGGAAATTATTTTTGCATCCTTTTCTTAATTATTAAATCTTATAATTTCTTTCATTTGTAATTTTTTTTCGTGTTGTAAAAAATTATTTTTGTATCTTTTTCTTGATTATTGAATCCTATAATTTTTTTCATCTGTATTTTGTGTGTTGTAAGAAATTATTTTTGCATCTTTTCCTTTGTGATTGAATCTTAAATTTTTTTCATTTCTAATTTTTTTTTTCATATTGTAAGGTTGTGTAAATAATTTTCATTGATAATACTGTATGTTTTTTGTATTTCCATTAATGAATAATTGTGTTTCAAAGAAAATTCAAAAGTTTCCTTATTTATCAGAAAAAAATGTCGTAGGTACACAGTGGTATCATCAATCCTCTATAAATTTTTTTAAAGGTATTTTTATTCTTGTTAGACTCTACACATGCAAACTAATTACATATTTTTTTAAAATTCAGAAATTTTAAATTTGCACACATCAAAGGGTTAAAAAATTGATACTTCTAATATACTAAATCCATTTCACTTGAAATAAAGTAATTTAATGTGCCAGTTTTTAACTTTCTCATGCATGATATTTTCTGTAATTTTTTTTTGTTATGTAAACAATAAATTCACTAAAAATATTAAAATATATAAAAAAATCTACATAATAGTATGAATTTTTTTTAAATTAACACATCAGAAAAAGAATAAATACCTGAGGCTTCTTGAACGAGGCCTGACAACTGGAGAATGCCTACCATCTTCTTCAAGTCCTGGATTGCTCTCATTGCTGCTGAAGTGTGTTATGGAAGAAGGACCGTCCTCAACATTAGCATGAGTTAACATGTGTAACTTTTCTTGTGAAGAACATTGAGACTTCGGAAAAAAGTAGATTTGTTAATATTTCAGTAGCAATTAAATTAAACTGACTGAAGATAAAAAACAGATGACAAAGAATTTCCAGATAAAATAAAGTATGACATCCCATTCTGCTCAAATAATATACACAATCTTTTAATGTAATTTTCAGCGTAAAATGGCAATAAAAGAAAAACTATTAGACAAAAAAGCCTCAAACTTTAGTTATAGTTAACAGGAAGTCAAAGGATTTTATCTTCCAGAAGAAAAAAAATAAAGCTTAAGTTGACTAGCATACAATGGTTTGGTAAACAATATTATTTAATAAAGTAAGACATGAAAACATCAGCTAAAATTATTTTAAATCCTTTTAAAACATGCTACAAATATCATTGAATGTGGTGTCCACTATTCCATTCCATTACTGCATTCTCAATAGCAACTATTTTCAAATCATATGAAATGTTTACAGGCATGTTGTACCCCATTTCTCAATTTCATCAAATTACAAATGTTATCCACATAAATAGTGACTTTGAAATAACCTCCCAGCCTGAAATCATACTGAGTTAAAACATAGTGATCAGAGAGGAAAATGACTTACAATCCAGTCATCAATGATATGTTGTTTAAGTATTTTTTTATATATAAGTACCAAGATGAAAGATTCTGATGCTGCATAAAAATCATGGCATAATATTTAAAATTCTATGTTGTAGATGTTCAGATAAAACAAATATGTCTTAAATTGACTCTGAACAAAATATAGATGCAGTGTTATTCATGGGTATGACTGTCAGTTGCTCTTCAGAGAAAAATGGTCAAATTAGAGCATTAGTTAACAAAATCGATACTATACATTCACTATTTTCAAAATATCACACTAAGTAGGGACTTTAGAAGATTGAAAAAAAACTTGGCAGATAGCATAATGGATTTGCTTGACTCAAATCTTGTTGTTACGGGAACTGACGCTTCAATTATGGCAAAAATGAGTCTCATCTTACCATAAAATATTTCAAAGCCTACATTCATACACTTCCAGATATACAAGGAATTCCAAACATTCTATTACAAAGAATTAAGTTATAGTTGTAGGATGACTTTTTATGGGTAGCATAGCAGCACATTATGAGTTATTCTGTACACATCAATGATAACTCCATTCAGCAAGCATGTCTAGCATGTAATATGTCAGTGTGATAAGTGCATATCGACAATAATAGTACTTATGCTGTATGCCTTGGTATGTTGTCCATGGTTGCTGATTTTACTTATAATGCAAATTTTTTTGTTTGTTTATTACTTTAATTATTCTGGGTTGCATTTTAATACTTATAACTTTAAAGTGTACCTAGTTGGGTATATGGAGCTCATATCTCCCACATATCATATGTCTTTTCAATTGAGTTTGAAGCCATGTATAATTTTTTGCTTACAATAAGTACTACTTTTCATTTCATCCAATTTCATTATTCATTTATTCAATTTCTTGGCTACAAATTAGCAAAGAATTGAAGAAATTTTATCTTTCTATTTAAGTTATTGCTATTGATTAGTTAGATTTAAGATCAGTTTTAAGATTTTTATTTAATATATTATAGTTTTTGTTGCTTTTTGAGAAATAGAAATAAAGTTTATGCAAGTTGGCAAATAAAAGTTTATTTACTTTTATAAGCTTGTAAGTTCTTGTTTGTGAAATGTGAGTGCAACAAATTAAATAATATTTTATTTTAAAAATTAATATTGCAGTGTGCATTGCTATGTTTTTATGCCTTTACAAAAGCATTGTAGAAATTAAGCTTACATTTTAAATAAAAATTTATAATACAGAATTTGCATCTAAAACTAAACTTGATTAAAATTGAAAAAAAAATTATACATGAAAATTATATTTAGAACTAATCTGGAAAAGAGCAATGTCAAATATTAAAATATAAAATTCCTTATTTACCTACATGATTAAATATAACAAAGTTTATCTCAAACTGACCTAAAAATTTCAGTTAAATGGTTAGCATAGACCAATAAGAATTTATATTTCAATGACACTTAGATGATGATTACAATGAAAATATTCTTTCAGATTTCATAAAATCAGAAAATAGTAATAAAACATTGTTTAAAAAATGTAAAATAGTGTTTTAACAAAAGAAAAACTTATTTAAATATATAAACAAAAAAGTTGTAAAAAATATCTAGAAATAAGGAAATTCATTAAGCATAAGAAATTAAAGAAATAGATTACTAACTGAAACATTAGAGCTTCCAGGTGTATTAGTACCATAACCTGATGATGGGAGTGAAGCTAATGACCATCTTCTGCCATCAACTCTACAAAAAAAATCAAATCATATATTTACCAATAACTAAAAAAATAATTATCAAAAATATTTCAAAGAAAGAAAATTCTTTGTAATCAATTTGTTGAAATTCATATTGCATTTCATTATTCATATTTTGAAGTTACACAATGATTATGAATGACAAAAACTGCAATTTTGAACTAAATTATGATGTAAAATATTAAACTCAATCAACACCTCATACATCAACAAAATGGTCATTATGATGTTAGATTTAACATTTTTTTTTCAAATTCCATTTAAAATATTAATACAAATAAACATTGTAGAATGCAGTTTTTATGAATGGAATTATAAAATATAAAAAAATTGCATATCTTTCAAATTATTATTAATAATAAAATTTTGACTACGCTAAGAGTTAATCAAATTGACAAGGTGGAAAGCAAGGTTTTCAAATAATTTTATATATATATATATATATATATATATTGGCAAAATATACTGAAAATTTCCTTATTGATATATTTTTATTAAATATTTTTAAATAACACTCATGATTAGTTTGTTTAAATTTACTATTCAGCAACATAAATTATGGCATCTTCATCAAATGTTTGAAATTCCCATCATTTCAATTTGATCATAATTTTCTATAATAATTGCATTTTTAAAAAAAGAATGCCTTTTAATAAGTTAATCAAATCTTTCCTCTTGTCAGAGTTCTGTTAATCTATATCTATACTTATAATAAAGCTCAATGTGTGTGTGTGTGTTGGCGCTCTACAGGCCAGACCGTTGGACCTAGAGCTACCAAATTTGGTACATGTATACCTTGGAGGTCCGGAATGTGCACCTCGGAGCCCTTTTTTCGAATTTTTAATTAGAATTTGAATTAATTAAAATTTAAGCGAAATTTCGACGTTTTTCCGCTATAATTCCGAAAATATGATCGCATAAACATAATTTTTACATCAATTTAAAGATTAAAAAATTAGCCTTCTAATGGTATCAGTGTTTTAATGTAGAACTTATGCTTCTATTTTTAACGAATTTTTAAAGAAATATTTTAACCATGTTTTTTTTAGCACGTGACTGGATAAAATAAAATAAAATAAAACAATGCCGGTAGTTCAAATGAAAAAAACCACAACTATAACTATAACAACCACAACTGGATAAAATAACATAAATATAAAATGTGATATTTTCTTTAAAAAATAAATGCAAAGCAAAGGTTTCTACAATCGTTTGCAGTATCTATATCATTAACTCAATAAATCTTCTTTATTTATGGTAAACCTGATTGAATTTAGACAGGATATGCATTGAAATCCCAATTTAATGGCATATTTATGTAATCGTTAGCAATATCTGTATCATTAATTCAATACCTTTTTTCCCTTTCTCGCTTTCCTTAAAAAAACATTTTTAATATTTTGGCAACATCATCGAATTTTTTTTTTAATATTTTGGAAGCATAACCGATGGTTAAAACTGACTGATTTATAAAATTAAAGAATATTATTAGGCAAAGGTGTACTTTTAGAACTTTCCATCCATCATCTTAAAGGAAATATTAATTTCAGGTCAATCAATGCCCGGAATTACTTCAAGGCTAATGAATATGTGGTTTAATTGAACATTTTAGAATGCTTTACTCATGGCGAACCAGCTGGTCGCCAAAGGCGGCTAGTAGAAAATAAAGGAAGGTCTACCTTTTTAAGACAAAGTAGTCTATTTGCTACATATTTTAAAAGTTTCGATCTTCATCATCATATTTGCACGACATTGGATTTCAACTTCTAAAATTTTATGTAGCATATTTTCAGACAATTTATTGTTACTCTCTGAGTCATAAATGACTAATTTCTTTCATCTACTTATGATGGTGAGGTGTAAATTAAAAATTGTACTCAGTTAAAAAATGTTTGTCAATACACAGATTAAAATGCAATACAAACTGCAGAGCATACAGAAGGATTTATGTAGGAGTATAGAACTACGTAAATTTTCTTCTGAAATGAATAATTCTTTTATACCAATAAAAAAAATCATTAGAGGGTCTTGATCTTTACTGTTGGGGAAACATACCATAAAAAAATTAAGAACCTTTCAATTGCATTAGTACTAAAATACAAAATTTTCAAAGTGGAATTAATTTATTTGGCTTGTGAAAGGCTCTTCTAATTTTTCTGCTTGATCTTCAGTGCATTCAAATTTCAAACTTACAATCCTTTCATGTACAAACACCAGACCCATCCAATTTCTAGTCATCCATTTATAACAAATTGATTTCAGATATATTCCCTCTGGATGAAATTACAGACAATACAATCCAAGTTTAATTTTAAATAGCTCAATTAAAAAATAAAGATACTTTTGCAAAGGTTATGCAAAATCTTTAATAAATATAATCATGAATAACTTGCATATTCATGATTGCATAATATATTTTATTTACATATAAAAGAAAGCATACTTACATGATGCTAACAAAAAAACATTAATATATAACATGACTTTTTTGAATAAAATGAATAACAAATTTTAAAAATAAAAGAAAATTTAAAGAGGCAGAAACATGCTTTTAATATGATTTTAGAGATGTAAAATAAATAAATTCTAAGGAAAAATGGATGGCAATAAAGATCACAACATTTTGGCAAATAAACTAGAAATCAAGAAATTTAAAGTAAATTAAAATTGATGTTTTTCTGTTTCAAATGTTCTTGATGTCATAAAAATACAACACAAACATATTGTTGCTTATAAGAAAAAATTCATTACACTTTTTATAATTCATTCCAAACCAATAAGAAAACAAAATTTCATATAAATTCAGAGGTACTTCCTACATAGGCACAGCAGACCAGTAGCATTCCTACCCTTTTTTTCAGTCTTTATATATAAATATTAATTTTAATTTTATTTGTAATACCAAAAATCATTAACATTAATTTTAAATATCTAAAATAATATTTTTAGTGCTTTGAATCATCAGAGAAAAGAAATATGCCTTTATTAATAAGGAAGGAATACCACTTAAAAAGAGCATTAAAACTCCTAAAAGTGCTGATTTCCACTGTAGAAATGAGCAGTGATAAAAAAAAAAAAATTTATTCCCTTTTTCACATATTTTTTAAACTTTTGTAAAGAACAGAAAATGATATCAAAAAACAGTACTTTCTTCCTTTTCAGAAATATTTAAAATGTTTGAGGGGGAAAAAAATTTCCACCTGCCTTTTTTTTTTTTTCCCCCTTCATTATCAATGAAAAACGAGGAATATTTTAATGGTTAGTAAAAATTAACAAAATATTGTACTACTAATTTTTTATAAACAAATATGAAGAAACATATTTTTTTCAAAAATTTATTTTAATCTCAACTTTTTTTTTAATTGTTTAGCCCCAATTAAGTAGATTATAATCAGCAAAGTATGGAATGGGAAAAAAAAATTTAAACATTTATTTCTAAATTCACTCTTTTGTTTAAAATTAATTAGAAATAAATGTTGCCTAGCTAAAATTCATTACTTAATTTTATATACAAATCAAAAAAAATTATATTTCCAATGTTAATTTTTAAATTATTGAAAATTATTAAGGAAATCGTAAAATTTAAGAAATGCCAAAAAGTGTAATCAATCAAAGTTACATAAGTTATTCCTTTCATATGACAATGCATAGCTTCTTATGATTTAATATATCACATGAAGATTTTAAACTTTAGATTGTTTACTTAAATGAAGCATATTAAAAATCAAAAATAAAATACAATACTAAAATGATTATGTAAATTATGAAAAATAGTAAATTTATGAATATATTTCCTTACCGTTTCACCGAAGCACTAATAGAATGTGAATTGGATGATACATTCCGCAAAGAATCAGCAGGAACACCTTTAAATGGGATGAGATAACTTTATTGTTATATATAGGTATAAAATTTTAAATAACTACTTTAAACAATGCGTAAATTTACCTTGTAAAACCGGGGAATTGCATCGAGGTAATGTAGGTGAGGTATTACAAATGAAACTTTTTCGAGCAGCTCTAAATAAATAGAATTTTGCATAAATATCAATATAAGAGCAAAACTTAGTAAACTGATGTTAAAATTCACTAAATAAAATAGTTATGAAAGAATTAACAAGTTTAACTTCATAAAATAATCCAAATGTTATGTTTCCATTTCAATATTAAGGTATATATAATAAGTAATAAGGAAATGAAAGATATTAGATATTTTCAATTTAGATTCTTTAAGGAACAGGTTTTTTAAAATGCTGAAAATCTAGTATGCAGAATTCTATAATTGCATAATTTTCTTTTTACAAAATCATACAGCTTACCTTCCCCGGCGAGCAGGGACCAAATCCTTCTGCAAAAAAAATATGAATATTGTAAGATTCAAGGATAGAAAGTGGCACATGAGCAGTTTTTGTTTTTCATAAAACATTTAGCACAAACAATAATCATATTCCATGCTAACTGATATATATATATCACAACAGTCTTTAATTTTTTCTAAGTTAATATCTACATGTTAAATGGAAAAGAAATCCTGCTGTCAATTAGCATTAACTAAAATAACAAAATGAAATTTCCCAAAACAGCGGGCACAAAAAGAAAACAATTTTAAAAAATTTCATTCTAAAAAACATTTCCATTAAAAAAAATCCCCATTCCAAAAAAAAAAAAAAAAAAAGGAAAAGCAACTTTTCATTCCCTTTGAAAACTACAGTCGGTAGTATGATAAATATAGCTTTCTTTCTAGGAATAATTTTATATTTAAAATGTATATATTATACAAGATATATATTATATATATTATACAAATATATATACAAGAACATGGAAAAGTTTTTAAAGAGTACGATTTTAATAAAAATAATCAATTATATTCCCCCATATCCTTGAAGTATTTGCTTATAATTTTACGTTCAAACTTTTGCCCTTCTGCTTGCTTTTACTCGTCAACCTAATTCATCTTAAAATTCATAAGGATTTAAATTAGCTTAATGATGTTGAATGATTTAAATTATATCAATAGTATTTTGTTTTTATAGTCTATTAATATATTTCAAAAAGATAATGAAATTTAAATATTGAACAATCCTTTGGGCCAAAGAAATTATATTCTGCAAAATATTCTTGAATATAATTTCTTTGCCATAACTTTCAAATAAATAAACATTTATATCTTCTGTGATGAAATCTGAATGATCTAAATAAGTTCTGATTATTACAAATTTTATATTTTCATAACCTAGGAAAAATTGCTCCAGAGAAACTTTAGGAAATTATACACTTCTTTGAGATGGGCCCTGATATGGTCTTAAATCAGATATTTTTATATAGTGACAATCAAAATTTTCAAAGATCAGTTAGCTTTAGTGATTGATTAAGCTGCTTGGTGTGCAATTCTTTTTATTTAAAATATTTGCATCTCAAAAAGATTTTATTACACATGATTCACGGGGCAGAAGATATACATAAAAATTAAAAATTCGTAATTCATCAGAGCATTTATTTACACAAATTACATCAATTATTACTTATTTATAGCAGTTATTTAGTAATAACTGAAATTAATTTAGATAATTTTGTTAGCAGATATATTTCTGTTATAAAAGATTTACAAATTAGCTGTTGGACTCCAATTAGAGTATATATTTTAAATGATACCATATTTGCTATAAATAAAACGTTTATTGTAGTATATAGATATTGTTGTATTAATATAGATATATAAAATATCGCATAAAACTTTTCCCTGCATTTACTCTTAAGAAAATATATTTTATACACAGACGTGCTGAAAATTACACTTTTATATACTTAATATGTTTAATAATTATTATTTTTTTTATTTGAGCTTCTGTCAACGTGATGACAACCCCTTGAGAAAAGCCAATTTTTTCCCACAACAACATAACATGCTGAAATAAGTTTATTTTTATTTTGAGCTAATAAATTACTAAAAAATATGATTAAAATATTTTTAAAAAATTCATTAAAACTGACATTTAATTTATATGTTAAAATAATAGTATCATGGAAAAAATTATTTTTTGAACTTCAATATGATAAAAATATAAATTTTGAGCTGTAATATAATTGAAATTTATAATAGAAAAATGCAAATATTTTGCTAAATTTTTAATTAATTAAAGTTCTAATAAAAAAATTTTCATCACTTCAATGTGCACAATCCTAACCTCGGCATGCATCTGCCAAATTTGGTTGTTGCAGATCAAGCAGTCTGAATTGTTCAACACTAACACATACACACATTCAGCTTTATTTTAAGTATAGATTAGTATTTCAATGCTTAGGAAATTTTTTGGCAACAGTACATGATTTTGAGTTGAGAAATGACTATCAAATCAATTATTGATAAATAGGAGAAACTTTATTTTAAAAGAATAAAATTAAAAATTGAACAAAATAATTTATTTGTGCAATTTAATAAAAATTCACAGAATAATTAGAAAAAGCTACTTACCATACAAGCTGACAAAGATGGAGCTGATTGACCCATCAAAGAAGCTCTCATTCGAAGTAAATTAGACGATTCAACTAAAACAAAAGAATTTTTTCAGAGCACTGCAATTATTTTATTGAAAACCAATCTATTCAAAATCTTTATACATCTCAATTCTTTTGAAAAATAAAGCATTTGACTCAAATAATAAAAAAATAGCGAAACTTTATATTAATATAATAAAATGTTCCGAGTCATCCCATTTGGCCTATGGTAGTAAACCAAATCCATTAACAGTGCAAGCAACAGCTTTTGTTAGTCAAAATGTTCTTAGAATAAAATAATTTATGTTATAGTTCAAGTATTATAAGCATTAAATTCAATAATGCAATATGCATGATTTAGTTTTCAAATGACTGATGACAAATATTTTAAATTATATTCGGCTTTCAATTATTCAAATATTTGATGTTTCTTTGACATCTAGATGATATGAAAACAAGGTAGAAACAATCAATTGATATATTTTTTGCACCAAATTATCAACTACATATATTCACAGATTTTAAAAAGCCATATTTCTTTTTAAATGGCAAACAACAAAGTATCTGTGAAAATAATATTATAGGCAAGCTAAAGTGTTATTGCATCAAAGAATTTGCAATAATTTTATAATAAGGATATTATGGCATTTTCGGCAGAATTATTACAAGATGAATGCATTCATATAAAAAACAACATTCTTAATGCTCGTTTTATACCATCCAGTATTAAATATATCAACTAATTTTTTTTAATCATAGGCTACACCTCTTACCCTGAGGAGAATGTTGTGAATGAGGGCTAGAACCAAAACTTTCTCTTCGAATTCTAACATCTTCTGAAATTTGGCGGGAAATAGGCCTAGGTTTTCGAGGAAAAAGAGATAGCAAATCATCAAATTCACAAGGCTTAGGAGATGAAATAGTTGGAGATGATGCTGTTCTTTCCACCTGAAACAGTATATTAAAACAATATTTTGTATTATATCAATAAACAAATAATAAGTACATAAAAACAATTTGTTAGAAATATGGACATTTTATTTTCATTCTTTGCTCTTTAACAAGCTTAGAAAAAATTAATGTAGAGAATTTTTACAAAACTTAAGGATATAAAGAAATTACAGATTATATGATTTATTATAATTTAAATGCATATTAAAGATACAACATATAATTGATTTATCATCTGCTAAAGTAACATAATACATTCATTAAGATCATTTAGATTCAATATTAGAATTTTTAAATAAGGACATTAATCAAAGAAAAACGAAGAATTTTATGATAAATGTTATAAATATATTCAAAAGAATCGATAAAAGATGTGATATAAAAATATGTAAAAACAAATATTTAAAAATTTATTAAAAATAATGAATGAGATAACAATGAAAAATAATTTTTGAACAGCCTAAGCTAACATCTGACAAGGAACCAGAACTCAAACTACATGCATTTAATTTTAAATAATTTTGCTAATTCTTCAAAAATTATCAATTTACATTTATAAGATTTTATAATACCAAAAGAGTTACAAAATTATGCATTCAATAATTCAGAAACATAAATAATTCCCACACACTGAACTATTTTCTCTAGAAAACAGATGGAGAGAAAAAAGGAAGTGACCTAAACAACATTATTTAACAAGAACTTACAGAAACAATTAATAGCAATTTATAAAAATTTCAATAAGAATTTTTTAAATATAAGCTCATACAAAAAAAAGAAAAATTATTTTTATTTATTGGCAGTTTTAAATATAAACTAAATCTAATTTTTTTAAGTGAGGAAATAGAGATACATACAAAACAGAAAACTATAAGGAATTATATATATAAATTTCTTTTACACACACATTCAAGAATGAAATTTTTTTGAATAATAATCTTTAAAAATAATTTCATAAGTATATTAATGTTTTATAAGCCCGATATTAAATATCTAAAAAAGTTAACATTATTAAACAACAATTAAAAGCATTTTTTTTCCTTCTTAATTCCTAAAGTTTCTATTTTTAGAATGTTTTTACAAATACTTAAGGGAATAAAAGTACTTACTTGACATGTTGTTTCAAATTCCTTAGCAAGTTGTATTACAGTCATTACATGTTTCACCTTTTCATTGTCATCTACATTGAATTTTGTCTTTAAATCCTCTTCCGTTAAACAGCAGAACTGGTTGAGGGGCAAATCAGATGGTACAACACCCATTAGGACTTCCTCCAAACGGTTTTCCACCATGAAAGACCCAACAGTGGGACATGGTACATCCCGCCATCTCTGTGGTGTAACATTCTGTCTGCTCTGAGGAGCAGAAGATGAGCGAGCTGTAAATGCCTCTCTACGTGAATGGCGCCACTGATTATGATCCTTCTCGCTCATCTCAAAATCTAAAATTAATATATCAATATTATAAGAAACTAAATTCCTAAAAGCTATTAAACAGGTCAACTAATTGATAATTATAATATAATCACAAAAGCTATATAAAAAATAATCCTTTTTCTAAACAAACTTTCTTTGAATATGATTTTAAATAGTACATCATTCTGATGTTTTGAGATTTTGATATTTACAAAAAAATATCCACAAAACTATAAGAAACTTCAATAAAACTTTGGAGAATAAATCCAAACATTTGATCATGAAGCATTAAATTCAGATTTTAACTTAGGAAAAAACCAAGTACCTACTTACTTTTCTGAAAATAAAAGGTAACATCAAAAGTAACTTATCAGATAATAAAAGCTTATATTTATAAAAACTTCAGTAGTTATAATAAAATACAACCTAGCCCTGTTATGCTTCATATTTTTTCATTACACATATACATGTTGTATTGACGTATTTTTATTGTTTATGGTTTCTTTATTCAAACATAAGTTTTTTAAATGTCCAATCATTTTCATTAAATCACAGCAATCAGAATCACAATTACTTTTTCCTGTTCTTTACAAAATGCGGACTTAAATGTGATATTGACTAGTATTTTTAGGAGTGCCGATTACAATAATTCAGAACAGAAATAGCTTTTCAAGTACGTTAAAATGTACTTCACTCAAATTTGAAAAGTTACAACATAATTAAAATGTTGCATATCTTATAAAATTATATTAAAGTAAAACATTATATTTGCCGGCGTAACGACCACAGATCTCTTCCCTGTAATCTAGGTGTCCCATGTTCGAGTCCTGGTTCAGGTATGATTGTTCCTTCCTGTGTTCTATCTGTAAGTTATGTGAAACAACCCCTTCCTATAAAAAGGTATTGTGCAAGTGAGTGTGTGAATGTCATCTTCATATGAGCTTATGTCGGACTTTTGCCCTCAGGTGCTCAGTGATCTTTACCTTCAGAAGTTATTGCAGCCCTCTTTCCCCAATCTCTTAGTTTGAATTGATGATGAGATTTCAATCCAAGAGAAATAAGCAACAACATTACATTTTTTAATAGTTTTCTAATACTACTATCTAATAATAATAATTAAAATTTCACATTTAAAAAAAATTCTACGCGTCTTCCTCTCCCAGCAACAGCAAGGATATACATTAATTGCAAGGATAATATTAATAAAAAGTATTGGCAATAAATTACCTCAATTCCAGTTAAACTTCATTTATCTCAATATATGCTCTTTTAAATAAGTAAAGAAAAAAAGATTTGTTAAAATATTAAATAACATATTTTTTGATTAAACAAAAAAAGCTAACAGTAAATTATATACCCTCGAGATTTTTAAAGTTAAGCAAAATGAAAGCGTATATATGTTCCTAATAAACAAAGCATATAATAAAAACATGTTTAGTCACTCAAATAGTTTTAATGAAAACTGCATAAAATCTAAATTTTACTAATAAAAATGTACAACAAATTTTTAGGATAAGGGTTGCATTAATCTATGTATTCAATGAATATAATTTCAAAAAAAAATTATTATGCTTTTCTGTCTGCACTATAATGAATGTAAAATAATTTATATACTTTAAAAGGAGTTTCATTTTAAAGTGTTAACTCACATTTTTTAAATACTTTTATAATAATATTTTAGTTATTTCAAGCTTTGTAGAAATTTAAAACTTAATTTAGAATTTTTAGAAAAATACACATTGAAAAATAAATTTAAAGCCTTTATAAACTAATAAAAATGATAACTCTATAATAAATGATAATTAATAAATTTAAAACTTTCAAAAATTAGCAGCTTCTTTTTTATTATCAAAATATCAATTTCAATTAAACAGAATTTTAAAAAATGTCTTAATTCAGTCAAAAAAAATTTAAAACTGTACCTTCTTTTGTACAATACAAAGATACTGCAATTTGTTTTAATTTTAATCTGAAGCTTACCATAGATATTTATACCCTTGGCACAGATAAATTTGCTTTGAAACTATTTTTCTCATAATTACAATCTTTTGTAGATGTTTTTAATTCGAGGATTCTTATAAATTTAAAGCCTAAGAATCTAAATTAAATCTCTATATATTCAGAATTCTATATCAATTTTTTGCAATCCTTAATAACATGACTTATGACAAATTACTCAATACTACTGATTAAGTCAACCCCAATGCATATTTCATTGGCATCTAACAAATGAATTTTCAGATGTATGTTCTTCAACTTGAACGTATAACCTCTTCAAAATAATTTCAACCAAAAGTATTGCCCATATTTAATATATCAGTATAAAAATTATCCTTTACAATTTAATTTCAGTAAATAATGAATTTATAGGGTAATTTCTACTCATTTTCACCTACCTTATTTAATCCCACATAAAATTTATATAATTGTTTATCAAAATACAAAAAAAAAAGTTTCTTTTCATAACATAAGATTGTTTTCTTAGTTATGTATTTTCAAATGCTAAATTAATTTCTATAGTTATCTTTTCAAAATTTCTACCATCTCAAATACCTAAAAACAAATATTAACCTCCTCGCCTTTATTATTACTGTTCTTTGAACATATCAAAATAATTGAATGTCCTTGTTCTATTAGAACAAACCTGATAAGTCATAAAAGTTCAGATTAAATATATTTAGCTAGATTTTAGAACTGGCAATAAAAGATGTAATAAAGAAAAGTTGCATTGCTAAAGAGTAAAATTTTGGTTTCTTTTTTACAAAAAGTAGTAAATAATAATATCTATAAGTATATATAATTTAAAATAAGCTTGAAATAGTAATTGTATCCCAATGATATATCAGAATACTCAAATTATGTCTTTCAGAAATGTTGCACACTTCTTTTGGAGAAATTTTTTTTTTCGACCTTCAACAGTAGATTGATTGCAAGTTAAAAACAATTCAAAAAAAATTATTAAAATATTAGATAATTTAAGTTATTTATTAAACCTCTGAATTAATATATATTTTATTGGTGAGGACGAGTAATATGAAATTAGCATATAAGAAAATCACATATTCAATAAATCTAAATGTTTAATAAATAAATGCTCAATAAATAAATGCTTTTCATATCAATTGAATGTTACATAAAGCAAGTTATTAACTGCATATGATGATTTTAATTGTTAATTAACTCTAAAACTGTAAATTTAAATAATCTAGTTACTTACAATTTTCAATAAATGTTCAATTTAAATAAATTTTTTAAAGTTCTATGAAATATTTTTAAAAGCTTTGATAATTAAAAATGATAAATAAAATATATTTATCATTTTAAAATTAATTACATAAATATATAAATTTATCATCATTTTTAAATAAAATATATAAATTTGTCAAAATGCAAAGTATTGAGGTTTTAAAAAAAATTATTACAAAATTTATTAGGAAATAAAAAAAAAGCTTTAAAGAGTTTGATAATTAAATAAATTTTTAATAACCAGAAAGCTGTAATAGATAGAATTACTTATCATGCCTAATGAATACAAATATAATAGACACAATTATTATTTAGGCTTATGGTTTTCCCTGTATTGAAGATATTACAGTGAATTCCAATAGTACGAAATACTGACATGAAAAATTGCAAACAAAATTTTACGTAAAAAAAAAGTACATTAAAAATACTATTAATTTACTGCATTTCACTAAGTGTTAGTTTTAAATAAATTTTTGCTACCTGCATGATACTTATGTAATAAGCATATCAACAGCTGTTTTGTTAAATGATAACTAAAGCCTTCATTATTAATACTTCTAACATTACTTAACATTAATGAAGCATAAAGAAAGATTTTAATAAATGTTCTTAATAATAAAATAATTTTTTCGTACGAGAGCCATGCAAATTTTTTTTTCCCTCAAGCAATAACAAATAAAATAGTTGGTATCTAATAAAGAGTAGTAAATTATCAATCTAATAAGTACCAACAATTTTTTTTTAAACTTACTTTCATAAATTAATTTTATCTTCAAAATTACACAATTCAATACTAATAGAATAAAGAAAATATTAATATTTCATTGACAAAAGGAAATAATTATTAATTTCTTCAAATAATTTCAAATTAAAGACAATTAATAAGAATAAATATCAAACTTTAGAAGATAGTCACAAAAAAATTAAGAATAGATTCAGATTTTTTTTTTTTAAACCAAGTCATTGCTTTAATTCATACTAATCTCGTTATAATAAAGCATTAAAATAAACTTTCTAAAACAAATATTAGGTTTGTATTCAAGAATTTCAATCTAAGTTTTTACAGTAACACTTTTAATACAAAATAAAAATTAAATTTTAAAAATACATGAATTGCTGTAAAAACCATTAGGAATAAATGTCTCTGCAAAATATTTTTAATAAGAAATTTAATCTGAGTCAATTAAAATTCTGACAAAATAAATAATTATATAAGAATAAACTTGTTTTGAAAGTTCATACATTATAAAAAAAAGTTGTACCAATTTTAATCCATCCTCTGATAATTTCAGTTGAATATATGTTTTATATTTTATTTTTTTAAAAACATTAACAATTTATCTTTAAAACCAGTACAAATGAAATATAAGTATTAAAAAATCTTAAACAAAAAACATCTTTTACAATATATACTTAAGAGATCTTTTTTTTTAAAAAAAAAAAAAGATTAACAATTTTATAATCATCCCAAATGTTGAACCTTATAATATTTTTATTAATTCATATAGTCAGAACAACTTTATACAGCATGACCGATTATATGATTTAAATACAAATTAGTTTTATAGAAAGAGTCTTAATCTATATAAAAATTTCGATAAAAGAAAAACGCTGCCTGAACATGAAAATAGTGTTATCAAATTCAATTAAGTTATATTAAAAATATAAAAGCATTTTACAAAATGATTATTCAGAATTGATTAGTAATTAAATTTTTATGGCATGCTGAAAAGGATGACTAACCAATAATTCTAAAAATGATTAAGTTTTGAATCGATTCATTTGAAATAATCAAATTAATAAATAAAATTCAATATGCTGTAATAGCATTTCTATAAATTATACAGAAAATATGATGTCAGAGAAAAAAATCTTGTTGTGGATTGAACAAGAATTACTCATATGAAATCGCACGCTGAAATTGGCAAAATACCAGAAGGTCAGTGCTTTCAATGAATTTGATTACACCATAAATATCAAAAGAAATTTGTCAGAAATAAACAAATCAAGTAAACATGTCTCAGAAAATCACGAAAATACAAAAACTATTGAGATGAAAAGAAAAAAATAAAATTCAACCAATTGTTATTCCACATCGATATTTGGTAAAATACGATAGGATGCAACTTGTGAATTTTTGTTTGGTCTGCAAAAAAAAGGAAGATAGAATTTTTTAAATTATAAAGGTATACCTCCTTTCACAATTTCGGCATAATTTTAAACATACTTATAAATTATATAAAAACATTTTAAAAAATCGAAAATATACTAATATATGGTAAAAACATATAAATGTATATAACAGAAAATATTCAAGCATTTATCGCATATCTTATCCAATATGTATATAATTTTAAAATTTTCGCTTGCATTTAATAGTAAAAGATATCAATAAATCAAATATTTATTCAGAATGTACACAAATGGAATATTCTTACACAATAAGGTTAGCAGACAAAATAAACAGTCCGAGAAAATCCATCCGTAAACAATGTTTCTACGCTTTCCCAACTAAAATTTGCCCTCATTTTAACATCAATCCATTTGGTTATCATATTCCTTTATTTACAGTTTTAATAAACTGTGCTAAAAGAATCACTCTTCCAGACCATTCAGACATTATGGTGAGAAATGAATGAAAACAAAAAATTATGATCGATCGATACGATATAATTTCGCGATGCCAGTTTTACAATTGTTATATAAATCAAATAGCTGTGTGTTTCCAATTTGACAAATAGGGTAATTTAATAACTTATAATTAATTAATTAGAGCATAATTAATTGATTAGCGCATTTTAAAAGCATGTGCATTAATTTGTCCAATATATGAATTAATTAAAGTTTAAAAAATTCAAGTTACTATTTTATAGATTAATCCTATTTAACCAATTTTTAATTCAAAATACTGCTTAAAATGTATTGCTAATTTTTTTAGCAATTTATTAAAAAATTTTCAGCAAACTAAATTTTGAGATGAAAATTTTAATTCGGCTTTATACTGATATTGTATCTGGCAATAATTTAGAAAATACAATAAACAACGTGCTTTTTCTCTGTATTCATCGTCATTTTAATACCGGTTCTACTCGTTACAAAAATAGAATTAACTTTAAAAGATAATAAACCATACTGTCGTAATTAATTAGGTAAGTATCGTTTATGATTTAACATCATATTCTACATCGTTATTCCTTTCTTCCAATCGTTATTGATTTAGTCGTTCATATTAAATAGAAGTTCGTCGCACAATCCTATATTATTTGTCAATTTTCGTGCCCGTCTCGTTGGTACAAAATCTAGCAATAAATTTCAAAAATATTAAATTACTCTGCCACATCGAATTTTGTTATAAAATCTATTAACTTTTTAAATCTGTGATTAATACGTTTTATTATAAGGATTAATTAATAGAATATGACTTGTATGAGCTGATTTATAAGTAAGTCTTTTAATTTAAAGTAATATTACGTGAGAGTGTCATTCTTAAAATTGTCAATTAATTGTATTTACCTCTAACCAAATCAAGAGCAATGTTCGTATATTTAGGAAACGTAGTAAATTTTTGTTTTGGCCATTTTTTAAAATTATGTCATTGTTTCATGAAAAGTTTTTTTTATTAATTTAAAAAACTTTTTTAATTTTATCTGTTTCTGTAGAAAAAAGATCAGTTACAAATCAAAATAGAACATATCTGACGGTCATTTAAAAAAATCAAGAACTATCCTGCAATGATGATTTTATTCTTTTAAAAATTTCCTGATTGAAATATAGTTTTGTCTTGCGATAATTAATGATGGTGTATGGTTATTGGAAATGAGGATATCATTCATTTTATGTGATTGATTCATTTTTGAATATCTGTGCTATAGGTATGAATTTCATCATTAATGTAATGTATCCAATCAGTGTGGTTGTGCCGTTTAACTAAATGAATACTCTAAGATTTTTGTTATAAAATAAATCAACGAGAATGGTTACTAAATTCATATTAAATAATATGATCTGAGATAGAAGGACAAATCTAATTTATTCAAACAGTGGTTTGGGTTTTTTGTTTGTGATTTAAAAGCGACTTTTATTATTTAAAATATTGCAATTGTTTAAGGCTGTTATAACAAATAAAATTAATCAGAAATGTGATATCAGAATGCTAACAATAATGATATAATTCATTATTTTTATAGCATATTCAAACTATTTTTTAAAAATAAAATAATTTTTTTAATATATAGTAGAGATTGTTTTATTTCTACAGGAATTATTTCATATCAAGATAGTGCTTTGTTATAGGTTATTGATAGAATGATTTTGTGGGGGGGGGAGTATCTATTCATATAATGTTTTCTTTTATTCACATTAAAAGCTTCTCTTAATGTACTTCAGTTATGTCTCGAGGATTTGGAGGTGGTCGTGGAAGAGGTGGCTTTGGTGGTGGTGGAAGAGGTAGAGGAGGAGGATTTGGCGGCAGAGGTGGAAGAGGAGGGGGAGGTAGAGGTGGTTTTAGAAATTTTGATACTGGACCACCAGATGAAGTAAGAGGTAAGACAAATTAATTTTTCTTTTAATTTTCCTTTTGATATATAACTTCAGTATTTCATTTATACTTTAATTGCTGTTTTAAATTCAAATAAATGCTTTTTTTTTTTTTTTTTTTTTTTGTCAGAAATATTCTGGACTCAGTTTTGCCAGGTTAGTAAAGGACGATAAAGTGTTTTACTGGAAGTAAAAAAAAAATAAGGAACAAAACTATGTAATCATAGGCTTTCCTCCTGCTTACTATTTGAGATTTTTTTTTTAATTGTGAAAATTATGCTTTAACAAAATTAAGTTGCTATTCAAATTTTTTGCTTTAGTAAAATAAGAAAAGTTCTTGGTTTTCTCATCATTTGTGTGGCACATTTCTTAAATATTTGTGCATAAAATTTTATTTCGTCAAATGATATGATTGCCGAAGATTTTCATGTATCGGCAAAATTTTATTGTATTTACCTTGTAATTTATTTATAGAATCTTATCAAGAAATCATTGCCTGTACTGCCGTAATCAACGTATTATGCCTTCAATAGTTAGAAGAGTACTTAATAATTTCTCACTTTATTTCCTCCCAAAGAACTAGTTGGATTGTTTTATTAAACAAGATTGATTTTTAAAAAAATAATTTTATAAATAGTTGCAATTTTATAATAAAATATTGATCATTGTTTTTTTTCATACAGCGTTTTGAGTATTAGATGCTTATAGCTATTTCATTGAAGGATCTCGGTAAGAATACTTAGAAATCAGAGAAGTATAATTGAAAGATATTACAGAAAAATAATTCACTCTTCATTTAGATGAAGGAAATTGTAAAACAGTCACTCTTAATTATGTATATATATAATAAAGCTCAATGTGTGGCAGGCCAGACCGTTGGACCTACAAGTACTAAATTTGGTACATGTATACCTTGGGAGTCAGGAATGTGCACCTCAAAGCCCTCACCCCCCTTTTTTTCAAATTTTTAATTAAAAATTAACAAAATTTTAATGTTTTTACACTATAACTTCTGAAAATATCACACGCGATATATTTTGGGCAAAACAAAATTTAATCTGCAGGAGCAGGTTACTAGTGAAAGGGAAAAAAATTATCTTTTATAAATATGTTGCTATCAGATTGACAAAACCTCAAATTAAAAAAAAAATTATTGTGAATTAAATATATAAAAATGTAAATTTCAGCATGTGTTGCAAAAGAAATAAATATCATTTTTTTTTTTTTTTTTTTTTTTCTAAAATGAAATTGCAAAATTTTTTCTTTGCAACTTTTACAATATAATATTATTAATTAAATAAATCAGCTTTATTTAAGACAAACATGGTTTAATATATATGTATTTTAAATTCAACAATTAATTTGTAAAACTTCAATAATAGAAATGCATCTATGAAAAGGGTTTTTGCTATATAAAAAAGGTTTATTATATAGCAAATAACTATATAATATATAACATGTTTATAAATGTTTTGAAAAGTGAAGAATGTTTAGATCTTAAATAAAAAGAGATTAACTTAAATCAACTCCGTCTCTAAAACTGACTGATTTATAAATATTTGAGGATCACTATTCAGTAAAAACGAGTAATTTTAAACCACTTCATCGGCCATTCTAAAAATGATGCCTCGATCAACGCCTATGATTTATCAATATTGACTGGCCTAAGAATGAAAATGTGGAATGTTCCAAACATTTTTATTCAAAACATCAGAAGTCGGTCAAGTTTAATAGCAGAAGATAGAAACCATCATTTAAAGTTGAAATTTTGCAAAAGCTGACGGATAATTAGAGATATATATTGTACATTACGAGCTTAAGGCTTTTATAATTGCAAGAGTGAATTATATGACTATTAAAATTTGAACCTTCAAAATATTTTGATGAAGTAGCTATTAAAAGACAAATTGTATAAAGTATTTAATTGACAATGATGTTACATAAAGTATTTAGCTCATAATTTTAAACAGCACTAAAATTGGTGAACCAGTTGGTCACCAAAGGCGGCTAGTATAATGCTTCTAAAATTCTTCGGGTGGGGTGAAATTATATATATAAATGCATATAGTAAATTTTGCATTATTTTCATATTAAAAATATTATTAGCTGGGCATAACTATTTTTTAAGAGTAAAGGAGATTACTTTAAAAGGTAAGCATTATATATTGCAAATTGTTGATTGTAGTTTATTAAAATTATTCTTATAAAAAAAAAAGAAAAGAAAATTGGAATGGATAATTTAGTTGCATTTTCCATTTTTACAAAGTTTTATTATTATTTAAAAAAATTCTATCTCAAGAATCATGTTCACTATAAGAAATCTAAAATCAAGTTGAGTTTAAAGCAAAAAACACTTCAAGTTCAAAAAGGGGCTTAATTAATTTTTTTCTTATAAATAAAACTATACACATTTTTTATTACTATAATCAGAATTTTAACATGAAAGCTTTTGTTAAAAGATCAAAATATAATGCATAATATCTGAGATTTAATAATATATCAATCCTTCAGTTGCTTTCAAATAAAAACTTTTTATGTGTTGATAATGATTAAATATGTCTCCTTAAAAATTAGCCTTTCAATATGAAATTTGTTGATGGTATAACTATTGTTCTGTTTATAAAATTAATTTTTTTTTTTCTCACTTCCTCAGAACTAGGATATTTTACTCATCCTTGTGAAGATGATTTGGTTTGTAAAGTTACAATAGATGATGTTCCATTCTTTAATGCACCAATATATTTAGAAAACAAGCAACAGATTGGAAAAATAGATGAAATATTTGGACCCATTCGTGATTATGTATCCTTCTTTATATACCTAATGTATTTTATTTAGTTTTATTTGTAGTAAGTACAGCAAGTAATTTGTCTTGCATTTTTAATAAAGATTTGTCTTGCAGATTAGTTTTGAATATTAATATAATATTGTGTGTTAAAAAGAAGACTTTTTCTCAAATTTTTTTCTTTAATTATTATAAATTAAAGAAAATAACGTAGATTTGTCAAACTAATTGAAATACAATTGTCTTAAATATATTAATGCTATTTTTAGTTTTAGAAACATAGAGATGATGGTGAGAAACTTTCGTCACATCTTAAATATTCTATCAAACTTGTTCTAAAAGACTTTCGCACCAAATTGTGTTTAATATTTTATAAGCATTTATGATGCTGAATTAAAAAAAGAGAAGGGGATGCACAATATAGACATAATTTCTAAATATTGGCAGCAATTTATTCATTGTTTTCTACAAAATTACAGTAATAGTTTACTTATTGTATTAATATAATGAATCGTTTTGAGCAGGGTGGAGAGAGGATATTACAAATCTGCACTAAAAGATAATAAGGTTTAAGCTTCTCTACATAGCTGCTAAATGATGCCATCTTGCTTCTAATTCTAAAAGTAAGATGATATTTTTATAAAAAAAAAAATTTTTTTATGTTACACTGAAAATATGATGCAGGAATACCATAATAATTTAAATGAAAAACGCATCAAATTTATTTCTATTGACTTCAGGCATTTGTTATGAAATCCATTTATTGTCACTAATCATTATCTGATTATCATGCATCATAATGTGTTTTCAATAATTTAGCAGAAATTATTCTGTGCGTTTTAGTGGATTTCCCAATTCTGTATGTGTTTGACACATATCTTACTTTTATCATTAATATCATAAATGGAATGACTATCTCAATAAACCTCAAAGCTTAAAACATTTGTTTTTAATTTAAGGAAATAAACAATTGGTGCTTATAAAAATTGATATTTTAAAAGAAAATCAAATGTTTTAATCAAAACCAAATATGTATTCTTTCTTTTTGGATTTTTTACTCTGGAAAACAAAACATATTGAGGGATAGGTTCAAATCAATATATATGTCCTAAATTTTGTGCATACTTGGGTGTGTGTGTTTTTTAAGTTGATAATAAATAGTTGATTTATCTATTCACAAAGATACAACTAATATTATGTACTTATTTTAATATTTTCTGATTTAAAAAAACTTTTTATGAATATAAAAAGATTTTATATAATGTCCACTACTTTGTTCTTTATTATAGAAATAATATTTCATGCTATAGGTTCCTGTCGTTGCTTAATTTACAAATATTCTGGTCAACTATAATACAAATAGCAGTTTGATAATTTATTTTTTATTTTTTTTTTTTTTTTTGACTAACAGTTCTCTGCAGTATTTCTTTTTCCTTAACAATTTTCAGTATGTATCTGTAAAGCTGTCAGAAGATGTAAAAGCTAGCTCATTCGCTCAAAATCAAAAGGTAAGCTTTTCAGATTATTTGTTAGCTCATTTGGTGAAAGCATTTCCAATTATTATTAATTTTATTGATGTCCTGAATTTATCTTTCTACTGACCATTTATCTGAAGAAAATATTAACATTGTATTTATGAGAAATTTTCTTAAAATATATTAATTCTACATGGAGCTTTGTTATAATTAATTATAGATAATTTTGTATTTTCTGAAGTTTTAAAAATTCATTTATTATAGTGTCTTTCACAATTGTAACAACTCTTAATTATGACTTTTTAACTTCATTTATTTTTAACTGTGCCAAATCTTCCCATCAAACATTACTTATGCAAGATGAAGTAATATCAGGCAGTGATTGTGTTCCGAATTTTACTTTTCAAAATCATATGTTCCATATCTCTTATTGTAGATCACTGACTTTTTCGGATTTTTACTGGTTAGACAAGCTTTTGTTGTGATTGCTGTAGTAATTCCCTAAATGCAGTTATACAGACAATTTCAGTTGCAATCCTTAAAATGATAATTGAATGTTTCTTTTAGAAAAACTTAAAGAGCTCCTCTTCTCCCTCACATGAGAACATGACAATGATGTGGTGTCAATAATAATTGCCTATACAAAGGTCAGGGGCTTTGAAGATTATCAACTTAAAGAATCAGTTTTCAATTATGACTAGAACTGGTGATGACTGAATTTCATCATTGCAATCAATTGTCCTACACATATCAATATATACCGATATCATTATTTATTTATAGCTTTTATGAATAGTCTCTATTAACATACTAACTGATCAGAATGACTCCAAATAGAAGTTTCAATTTATATAATAATTATTTTCATTCATTAGAATGCAAATATTTTTATGTTAAACATCCTTTAATGTCATTGCAGAAGCAATGTCAGCTTGTTGCAATTTTTTAAATTGCTTTTTTCCCCAATCTGTTGATTTTCAATGCTGACAAAAAACATCAGATTCTTTCATTATTCATAAAAAATAAACGTATTAATGCCTTTAACAAGTAAAATTGTGTAATTTTAATAAATCATAAATTTAAAATATATCTAGAAAAATTAATTTTATATATGAATTACATAATGTTTATTCTTAATTTAATAGAATTATTGTCAGATTTAATTTAGATATGTAAAATATATGTTATTAAAATTTATCATTCAATTTATTTCAAAACTCAAAAGAGACTAAAATTAGTAATTCCCAAATGAGTAAAACATAATTGCAAATATTAAGATGATTAAATTTATTTCGAAACAACAACAAAAATTATGTATATAACTCAATCAGAAGGATTAGGAACAAAAATGAAAAATAATCAGTAACCAAAATTAAATGCTAGTGTTCTTAGATGTGAAAATATTAACTGAACATAAAATTATGGATATAATTTGAATTAATCCTCGTTTTTATTTCTGAAAGTGAATATTTTGTTATTGCACAATAGACAGTCAGCAATTTTCTGATAACCACAATTATTTTTCTATAAAAAACAGAACAGAAAACAGTTTATTTTAAAATGAGATGCTTGAAACAAGTATTTTTATATATTACATTAAAAAAATTCACGCATGAAGAGCAACAAAAACTACCAATAACCCAAATGAAATTGAAAATGCAAATATCATGAGTATCGATTTATTATGTCATGATTCATCGAACTATTATTCATGATTTCATCATATCAATATTTTTCAAAAAATGTACCAAAAATTTGATTTCTCAGAATTGATTTTTTTTTTCAATAAATTAAAAATCAGCACAACCCTAATCAAAGGCATAAAAATATTAGGAAATGAGTAATTACAAACATTAATATTTATTCATACCAATTCATGCCTTTGGTTATATATCTACATTCTGTAGGGAGAGAGAAATTTAAAAACAAATTCCTTCTTATAAATATTTTTGAAAATCTCATTACTCTGTTTATTTGTTAACAATTATTTTATTTAAAAAACCAACAAAATTAATTTTTTTTATTATTATTTTTCAGATTTTTATTGATCCACAGAAATTGCTGCCTTTCACTCGATTTCTTCCCAAGGCACCTGGTACTCCAGGAACACCTGGACGAGGAAGAGGCGGAAGAGGTAATTATTCTGATATTGGGAGTGCCTACAGAAACAGGGGGGGGGAAAATTCCCTAATTTTCTCCTGACTAAACTTTAAACATTCCCTTATTTATAGCTTCTAATTACACTGCTTTCTTGCTTTTCTCCTTACTCAGAATCATTAACCTTACAATATACATTAATTAAAACAATTTTATATA
>JAPMOQ010037330.1:1377252-1388708 GCA_026543055.1 Argiope trifasciata | reverse complement strand
ATATTTTAGCAAAAATTCAAACCAAAAAAATCCTACTAAAATATTATTTTGAGTCTTTTTTTTTTTTTTTTTTTTTGAAAAAAAAAAATTTATTAGATATTGCTGTAATCAAAAATAAATTATTTCATCCACATATTATTACAAGCAATGATAGATGTATGATATTAAGTTTAATAATTCAAATTACTAATAATAATCAATTAGTAGTTTTAAAATTGAAATGTTAATTATAAAGTACTAATAAAGATTCCCAGCAATTACTTCTTCTTTACTTGGATTTTTTGAAAAAATTAAATTCTATTTTTCAACTGCTTCAATAATTTTATTTATTGAGGCAGCAGAGATGTTTCAGGTGTAGAGGGACGATTGTATGAAATTGTGGCGATCGTGCGCATGCTTAACACAAAATGATCTTGTCAGTAATTTTATTTTTTGCAAATTTCCCCGATTTTTTTATTCTATCACCATCCTGTTATAACATCTATAAAAACTTTTAATAACATTGTCTATTAATAAAACATTATCAAATCTTAGATAATATATATTGTTATAAATTAACTAAATTAGTACTATATATTTATTATATTGTCTTGACACTCATATACTTAATGATAAATCATTTGTAAAACCATTAAAAAACTGCACTATTTAATCCAAGGCATTATATATTGAAGGAATTGTTATTTTTCTTAGGAGGACGTGGTGGTGGAAGAGGTCGTGGTGGAGGTGGATTTGGCGGCCGTGGTGGTGGCAGTTTTGGTGGTCGTGGCGGTGGTAGAGGAGGATTTGGTCGTGGTGGAGGATTCAACAGAGGTGGCTTTAACAGAGACAGTGGAGGTGGACGTGGAGGCTTCAACCGAGATAATGGAGGTGGACGAGGCGGCTTTAATAGAGATAGTGGCGGAGGAGGAGGTGGCTTCAATAGAGATAGTGGAGGAGGAGGTTTCAAGCGTAATTTTGATGGTGGCAACAATTTCACTCAAAATAAGAGGCAGAAATTTGACTAATTTTTATTCACATGTAAAAAATATGTACATTGCAATTCATAAATTTATTCATCACTCATCAAAATAAACGTGCTTATTTTTATGTTCTGCTAGTTTTGCTGCTTTGGCTATGATCTGAAAAACAAAAAAAAACTTAATTTAATGGTTCTGTGGCAAAAACTTTGACAGGCATCACAATGAATATTGAGATTATCATAATTTACATTCTATTAGACTACACCATTCGTACATATTGAAGTTTTGAAAAGAATATATATTAAATTTGTAGCACTACTATGTCAAATATTGCATTAACTCTTGCCATAAAGTTGCTGTATGAGGAAAGGGTTTTTTTCCCCCAATTAGAAAGTAATGCTTTTTTCCCCTGCTTCCTTATATTTAACATTAGTCAATAAAAATTCTGATTAAATAAAATAATGTTGGTTGGAAGCAATCAGATGTTACTTTGAAGAATGAATTTAGATTCCAACACATTTCCTATTATTCATTTTTTGTTGCCCAAACCTTTGAAAATGGTAAGATTATTCATTTAAAAGAAAATTTATACTATTTAGTTGCATTATTATAGACATTTTAATAAATTAGGAAATGCATTGCAGAAACATTTATTTTTACCTTATCTCGGCCTCTTTTCTTGCGTACCAGAGGCAAGCTAAATTTAGCCTTTCTATCTTCTTGTATTTTGGTCCAGTATGATTGTTCTTCTGTACCTAAAATACATAAATATGCATTAATAAAAATTTTGCATCAAAACATATTCAGATGTTTTCTTGTTTGAGCAAACGTTCCTCTTTGTACAGAATTAAAAATAATAATAATGACAGCAAATATATATTATGCTCTTCAAGATGAACCTTTCAATTTAGAAATACTAAATGTAACAATTTAATTCTTAAATAAGATTACTCATAAATAAAAAATAATTGTGTATGAATTTTAAAAGCACTTTCACTGTTGTAAACAAATTCAAGCTAATTTTAACTATTTGCGTTACTGAAGCTATAGTTACCAAAGTTTTTCTTAACTAAAGTTTCTCTTTTTTTAAAGGTAAATTTTCATGTTCAGCTGTTAAATCTGGTAAAAGATTTACAAATGCCTTAATATCTTAATTTATTTAAACCCAAAATCAGTTATATATATAATATTTTTATGTATAACAAACTTGTAATTTTGAAGTTATAATTCTTTATACTTGGCAACTGTATGAAAATATGAAAAAAAAAAATTAACAAATTTTTGTGGTAGTATTTTTGGAAATTTCATTTTTTTTCTAATATGTACTATTATAATTACATGTTTTGCGTTTATAATATTGGAATTATGAAATTGATTTTTATTAATTTCCTTCCTGACATTTTAGAAGTTTGAATATGTCTGTCTACACTTAGCTGTTCTCAATAGTAAAACATATTTTTTAAAGTTTTAATTAAATTATGTACTTATTTCAGAGGTGACACCTAATAGTTATTGAGATGAAGGAAAAAAAAAAAGACAGAAAATTCTAGTTTGCTTCCCAAATTAAAGTATTTAAATTAGATTTAAATCATTTTCTTATAAATTCATACATTTCATCTTGAGAAATTTTGAATAGTTATGCAATCTAATTTTATAATTATCAGCCAGGACTGATTAACCAAAGGCAAGTGATAATTTCATGTCATTGACACATGACACAGTCAAAAATAATTGCCATTAATAACTGGAAAATATTTTGATGGTAAAGAAGATTACTAGTTTTTGTTTCTGAAATATAAGAATAATGTAAAAACTCCAATTTTTGATTGATATTAATCTTTCTCGACCAATCTCATTTAAACTTTCATAAAACACATCATATTTGACATTGTATTAAAATCATTTTAATTCCTCTTTTCATAAAATATTACAAAATAAAGAATATAAATCAGTCAAACTGATCAAGACTAATCAGTCTCATTGAAGTAACCTTAAGATTATAGTGTTTAAAAATGTCAATTATTTAAATTAAACCATTAAATATATTAGTTTTAATTAATGTTAATTATGTCATAATGACTGAAATATATCAAGTTTATATAATTCCAGTGAACACGCAATAACTATCCATTATTAAATGGTTTTTTTATTTTAATATTTTTTAACTAATGATTATGTATAAAATTTTACTTCATTCTTTTATAGATATTGGCACATAAACACATAGTTACTTTGTGAAAAAGAAGAAGAAAAAAAATCATTAAATTAACAATGGCAGATTATGTCTAGTATCTTGAATTAGCATAATTTAGTTGAAATCACTTTTTAGAAAAGTAAAAATACCTTCTAAGAAGCTCACAGTTCCAAAGTCATCAAACTTTTTTTCTTGAATTATGAAATTTGCTTCTTCTGGAGTATGACACCGAATAAACATTTCTGAATGTCCTAATTGTGCATCAATATAAGCTACATGAGCCGCTGCTTTAACTTTTTCCTGCCAAAGAAATTTGATATTGGTCTTTAAAATAAATTACAAAAAGCACAAAATTATAAATTATTAATCCAGCATTTTGACATTAGAATGGCTAACTACACAGAAGTCATTTAATTGCCAACTTTATACTGATATTATCTGATTTTCATTGCAAGGGACCCATTTCATTTATGCCCTAAGGACCAGTTTCTAAATTGTTAAAGATATATATATATTTAATTACAAAAGAAAATTGATAGAAAAAATAACATTTTACATTAGTTAAGTCAATAAATATAAAAAAGAGAAATTATACAATAAAATTTTTTAACAGTTCACACCCAATTTTTAACTTTGTTTTGATCTTTAATTTAAAACATTATGAATTTATAATGCTGTTTCCCTGCTTTTATTATCAAGGGCAATTTACAGATTTGAAATATTGCTTCCTTTTTCAAAGACTGCATACATCTCAGCAGTCTCGATAGAAAGAATCATGACAAGTAGTCCTATATGGAGGAGGATGTAACTTTGAGACAAAATGGTTTAGTTTTCCTGCAACTGAATAAGGTGCTTTGTGTCTTAGCTTTGGGCTCATACTTTTCTGTAACTTGAGGTTATGTCTCCAGACATTAGCATTCTTCTAAAAATATCAGTATGTTGCTTTGGCATAATGATGAGTTTTCATTTGTTCTTTGGAAAGATAAATTCACTTTAGCAAATGTGTGTATTTTTAAAACATTCCTTTAAATTATTGATGCATGGTGAAAAAGGTGTATTATTTGGTCATTCACAGTATTTGGGTAAAAAGCTTCTCTAATGGAGTTCATTCAGTCACTTCTGACTCCTCTAAATATGAGAAACAGTGGTAAATGTGCATCCCATTCAATATGATTTTTTTTAACAAATAAAGAGGACTTAAAATTATTCCATTAAATCTCATTGTCATGGAATGCAAGATCTTCAGAATTCCAAAAAGTTTATAAAACTCAATAAAAAGAGCTTAAATGGTATTTGATTCTGCTGTAATATGCATTTTATAAGGTAGATCAAGCTTCAAATGATTTCATCCGTTACTTTCTAGATTTTCTGATAAGAAATGGCAATTGCCCTCAACTCAGGCCTCCTGGTAAAATAGTCCATAAGTTCTAGGACATACCACTTGTTCTTTGAAATTACAAGGAAAAGTTACAGAATACCAAACACCTTTCTTTCAAATGGTATATCTACATATTGTAAACGATTTTTAATTCTTGTTTTGAGTCCTTTCAGTATTCACTGTACCACTTTTTAAAGACAGCAAAAAATCGCCCTTGGGTTATATTTTTCAAGATCGCAAATGTCCTCCATAATCTCCTTGCTCCATATCTGGATTATCATTAACCTCTAATAGATTTTTTTTTAATTTTTCACTTCGCAAAAATTAATTTTTATTATTACTGCTTTATCTTCACTTTCTCGTTTATAACATAAAACACCATCCATAATACATAAGAAGTCCAGTACTGTTTTATTGCAGGACTTTCTAAAGCAACTTTTTTGCCAAAAAATTATCTAGATCTCCCAACTGCTATTTCTGGACCTCATATGAAAACTAAGGGTTATCCCTATACTTTTAACATGTTCGATTCAATGAATCATGGTTATGATTCAACACTACCTAGTAAGATGTTTACTTCTTTATTACCTCTTGACTGTAATAAAGAAAATAGCATCTAATTAAATTCTGAGTATAAATCGCAGACAATTCACTCAATGAATGGGAGAAAACAAGGAAATATAAACTAAATATCCATGTGTTCTAATCACTCCAAATTCTACACTGAAAGAGAATTTTTGCTGTCACCCAGAACTGAACATATTTAAGTTTTCACAGAATAATCTTTTTGTTACCTTTTTTTATTCCCTGCATTGGGACAATGTTTGCAAATATCAATACAGTCTTAAAAAGAGTGTTTTTGCATTTCCATAAGAGGTTGGTTCCCTTATGATGCTGAATTTCAAAATACTTCTAATGTTTGTTTGTTTTTAAATTCAAAACTCATTTCGAGATCATTCTAATTAAAATTTCATTTCAATTAATTTATATTTCTGAGATATTTCTTACAAAACAACGATAACGGATTCATAAGCCAAGGGCACTACAGAGATAATGCATTATCTCTGGAAGTGGTTAATCATGTAATTCCTTAATTTTTAAAGTCATGCTTAATTCCTTCTTTTGATGTATTACAAGAAAAAAACAGACATACACCTTTTAGAATAATTTGTTTGTTTTCCCAGGCCTAGTTTAAAATTAACGTTTTGTCGTCTCTATACGAAATTTAACTTAATTAAAATCTAAATTAGTCTAATTTTGTGCTTTATAAATATCATTTAAATGTTGGTCCTATTATTGTAATGTCCAATAGATAATCAATATTCACATAATACTGCCATCATTTAACTTTCACAGATGTCTGCATCATTTCAAAACCCAAAGAGCATTAACATAAACTCCAAAATCCTTCACCATTGATGAAACCCATATTTTCTCCAAGTAGGATCTCAATTTGCCAATAAACATATTTGAAGTCCAATGCACAGAATCACTGGTTTCCAATCAAAACATCCAAAGAGGCATTTGTTCATTAATTGTTCTCTTTCACTATTTCATTTAATTTCTTTAACCAACATACAATCATATCTTTCTCACACACACACCCCCCCCTAATAAGCACACTAAACAGGAACCCAAGATTCTGACATTTCCTCGATCATTCCATTGTTTTTATTTCTTTTATAAGTTGTTCAATTTTTAACTCTTTAGCATTCGAGCACTTTTCAAGCATCGCTTCCTTCAACATCCAGAGTTTCTAGGTGTGTCTCTGGAAGACATGGACATTTCCAAGCTGAGGAGCAATCACTTCTTGGCGTCCTAAGTAATAAATCTGTCATCGTTATACTCTAAGCAATTACATTGTGGTATTCAGACACAGGTTGTCTTTCCTACAGGTCAAAGTGTTTCATTTTAATGTATTGACCCTTTTAAGTGTAAGGCATTTCGTTTATCTACTTTTGGGAATAATTTTTATAACCCAATATTTCAGATTTATTTTATACTAGCCGCCTCTGGCGACCAGCTGGTTCGCCATGAGTAAAGCGTTCTAAAATTTTCAATTAAATTACATATGCATTAGCCTTGAAGTAACTCCGGGCATTGATTGGCCTGAAGTTAATATTTTCTTTAAGATGATGGACTGAAAGCTCTAAAAGAATGCGTTTTCCTATTAATATTCTTTAATTTTATAAGTCAGTCAGTTTTAACCATTGATTATGCTTCCAAAATATTTAAAAAAATTTCGATGATGTTGCCAAAATATTAAATATGTTTTTTTAAAGAATACAGACATTGCAAACGATTACATAAATATGCCATTAAGTCGGGAATTCAATGCATATCCTGTCTAAATTTAATCAGATTTACCGTAAATAAAGTAGATTTATTGAGTTAACGATATAGATATTGCAAAGGATTGTAGAAACCTTTGCTTTGCATTTATTTTTTAAAGAAAATATCACATTTTATATATTTTTTATTTTATCCAGTCATGTGCTGAAAGTTGCATTTCGTTAGATTTATTTTGCGATGATAATTTTTTTTATTTGAACTTCCGGCATTCTTTTATTTTATCCAGTCGCATGCTAAAAAAACATAGTTAAAATATTTCTTTAAAAATTCGCTAAAAATAGAAGCTTAAGTTATACATTAAAACACTGATACCATTAGAAGGCTAATTTTTTAATCTTTAAATTGATGTAAAAATCATGTTTATGCGATCATATTTTAGGAAGTTATAACGGAAAAACATCGAAATTTCGCTTAAATTTTAATTAATTCAAATTCTAATTAAAAATTCGAAAAAAGGGCTCCGAGGTGCACATTCCGGACCTCCAAGGTATACATGTACCAAATTTGGTAGCTGTAGGTCCAACGGTCTGGCCTGTAGAGCGCCAACACACACACACACACATTGAGCTTTATTATAAGTATAGATTTCAAAAAATGGGTTTTTAAAAATTAGATACTAGATTTCCAAACTAGTTAAATTAAAATTGGCTTTAATATCAATTTCAAAAACATCTTTATTTTTATCAGCTAATTTTAGATGGGGTTTTTAGAATATAAATTCATTTCTTTGGTAAAACTAGATAATACATCATATATTAGAATGTAATTTTTTTTACATAGTAATATAAAACATGCCTAGTGAATATATGAATACAATTAAGATATTTTTTACATGATATAAATGTCAGTGCAACTCAGAAATGGATGAGGTAATGCTTTAAATCTTCATTTAATATTGAAATAAAAATAAGCAGTGAAAACAGTACCTTTTGAAAGACATTTCAGAAACAATGTGTTCTTTTAAATCTTGGCTAGAAATTTCTTTATTATCTTCAGTATTATATTTTTTTAAAAGATATATAAACCGTTCTACTAGTTGAATTTTGGATATAAAATAATATTTTGAATTTTCGAGTAATTTTGCAACTTATTTTTACTAATCTTTTAAAATTTGTCAAACCAAGAGACTACATTACATCAAATATTATATATATCATCTATTAAAGCAATTTGACAAATGAGATTACATATTTTTAAAACTTCATTTAATACCAATATACAAAAAATTCTTTAAAAAAATTAATTAAATTAAATTAAATATATTTCACAAATACATTCCTTCAATTTTTAGCCTGAGCATCATGAATATTAGTTTTTTAGTATAAACGGTCATGCTAAATTTTTCGAGTTTACTTTCTGATTTTAAAATGTTATTTTAAGATTTCTATAGTATTGTAAGACAAGATCTCATTCAATGAAATAAAATGAATTTTTGAACGAAAGTTCCATATTCAGTTTCCACAAATTAGAGAATGAGTGAACAGTGTAAATTTTTATTAAATTATTTTTTAATCATTGAAATAAATGTTGAGAAAAACATCTACACACAGAAGAGAATACTTATTTTTCATCTTATTAAAACAAGTTTGTCAATCATAGATAATATGCCATATATTACAACTTAATTTTTTTGCGCATCAAAATAATTTAGAAAATAGACGGAATGATTTTAAAAAGTTATTTTACAATAAATAATAAAATAAATGAAATTTGAGAAAATATTTCAAGTAATCAGCAAAAATATCATTTTTTGCACACCCATAATTTTTGCTTGACTGATCACTGTTGTTTTCTCAGTAACAGGAAAAATTGTTTTGATTTCTTCACCCGTGAATTCAAATTTGCTTCCACTCATAACGAAGAAATAACAAGTGTGTAAATAAAACAAAAATTATTCTGAGAATAAAAATGATTCACAATATGTCACAACTGAAGAAAAATTTGCAGAATGGCATTATTGCAAGGAACTCACCATTTATGTAACTTCTAACTAATATTCTAACTAATAAAGAAAATTCTCAATCTTTTTTGGGTCTTTTAATGCTATTTAAAAGGCATAATTTATACTCGGCATCAAAAATCCTGATGATAAAAATAGGAGCTAGAAATTTTAAAAAAATGGCCCACTTGGAGGTTATAGGGTAAATTCACAAAGCACCTGGCTGGAAGTGTGAGGATTAGCAATGTTGAAGAAAAGAATATAAAGGCACTCTTAATAGATATCAGATCAAAGACCCCTGATCTAAAGTTTTAAAAATTCATGAAATCAAGATCTAGAATTTCATGCAACACCAAAGGATATGGGCAGACTATAAATGAAGATACTCACATGATAAATGAGTTCATTTTACAGAGAGTACATAAACAGATGTAGAGAGTTATAGAATTCAACAAAACAAAGGAATTAAACTTAATTCAGCCCTCATATGAAACATTAAAATTTGAAAAGTAGGATATTAAACTAAATTAAACCTGCTATGAAAAACAGGATTTCTTTAAATAAAATAGTTTAAATCCTTTTTATTAGTGGGAAAAGCACATTCTCATATACATAAGCAACCTGCTTTGGTAATAGCAAAATCTAGAAATTGTTCATTTTTATTCCTGAATAGAAGAGAACTTGTGCAAACTTTGAAATTTTTAAACTATGCCAAATTTTATTTCCATTTTCTTTATAAAGGCATTTTACTTGTAAATTTTCATTTGCAATTTAGTTATTGAAGGCAAAATGGGTAAACTTTAAATGCATGCAGACATATTGTTTACTTCCCATACTTATAAATGTATTCTTAGTACAAAGCATATTTAATGTTCTTCTAGCAACAATTTTTGAAATATTTTTAACATCTTTTTCTGGAACAATATAAATTAAATATACAGCATTATTCTGAAAATTAGATTAATCAAAATAATGTTAACAAGGCACTTCACACACAAAATAAAATGTATGTTTTCCCCCCCTTCTTTTTTAAACTTAAATTTATGTTCAAATCTGGTTATAAAAACAAAATATTGAATACTTACTTTGAAATTTGATAGATCTGTTATTGAGTCATTAAGTGTGATTTTTATAATAACTCCTGGTTGGAAATGAAGACCTTTGTTAGAGATTTCATTATCTGGCTTTTCATCTGTCGGTTCTTGTTCTTTTAGTTCTTGTACTTCCATCATAATCTGTTTCTTGAGAAAAGACATAGTTGATCGTTGCAGATTTAGATATTTGTTGCGATATGCTTTCCATTCATGCCTAAATATAAAGCAAAGTATTTATTAATACTTAACCAGAATTTTTTTTTTTTTTACTCTACTTTATCTTATCCCTCAAATCAAACCATTTAAAATAATTTTTAGTAGAATTGTCCATTTTACTGCTACCCAAGTTTTAATGCCAATTTCTAAATGTTAAAAATTATGAACAGTTCAACATCTTTCATCATCAACAACATTTTTCAACAGTTCAAAAGCAAAGTTTCAGAAACCATTGTTATTAAATTTGCCAGGAATTATAAAAACTAATAAAATAGATTTATTTCTTTTAAGATTGAATGAAACAAAATTCTACTACCTCAAATGATTTATTTCAGTATTTTATATAACCTGTTAATTTGTATACAGTAAATATTTGATCATTGGTCTATCAGATTTACAATAATTTTTTAATATGTTTTATTTATCATTATGCTTTCAGAATATAAATTAAATAAATTGATATATATAAGGAGAAAATTAATCACTAAATTAAGATACAGTATTAAAAAGAAACATTTTTTTGAAGATTAGTTTTTTTAAAAAAAATTCTGCAAGCAAGCCCAAAGATAAAGGAAAAGAAATGAGGGAAAGAAAATTTCACTTTTCGTTTTAATTTTAAAGAATCTGGAACTATGAAGACAGAAGAGAGTATGATTTATGAAAACCTTACAATGAGACACATACTCTAGTTTAAAAGTAGAAAAGATTTCAAAAATTGTTTTTATCTAAAACTTTTTTTATCAGCTGTATTATGCATCAATAATTCATCTATAAAAGTTGTATTTCTCTTTAAAGTTTTCTTTACTTTTTTTTAATGAAGATATCAGCTATCATCTCTGAGAAAGATGATTTTCAAATTCAGATAAAACTTTTAAGCTTTTTAGAACCTATTCCACACTGATTCAAATCAAATAAGAATTATTCCATTTATCATGTTCACAAGATAACATTGGGGAAATGTTACACATATAAATAAATTCTCTGAGGGGGTAACAGAGGGAGTAAAAACCATCTGTAAAAACCGAGTAGAAAGATTCTCTAAAGCTGTGTTAAGATATATTGAAGTTATGTACATGTCAAAAATTCACTGATAAAAGCAATTTTCCTATACTTCTAGAAGAAATCTAAAATTCATTGAAAACAAATTTTTAATTTAACAAAATGTAATTTGAAAAACTAGCTTTATTATTAAAATGTCCAATGGTTTGAAGACGTGTCACAATGATTGGGAGTGAAAGGAAAGAGAAATATTAAGTTAAATGTTAATGAGATAAGCTGAAAATAGAATTCTTGTGTAAATATATAACAATAACATCATTTC
>JAPMOQ010037330.1:1297294-1377152 GCA_026543055.1 Argiope trifasciata | reverse complement strand
ATATATATATATATATATATATATATATATATATATATTTAACAAAAAGAAATTAAAAATGATTCTCCCTCATTTTGTTAATAGAAGAGTCATGCATTAACTGATCAGTCCTTTCTAATATGACCCAAAATATAGAATTTTTTAAAATTAAGAAATTTCGGAACCATCTTTGATTTTACTGCAGTTTTTTAATATAAAAAAGAAATTTTAATACTTAATAATGAAATGTACATGTTTTCTCATACAAATGAAAAAACAAATATAAAGAATTTCAACACATTTAATCTAATTAGGTTTTAAAGTGGGATTAATTACGATCCTAATGAATAAAACATTGACAGTAAGAGTGGAAGATTGTTGTTGTAGGGTTGATGTATTTTTCTCTACTCCAATCAATAGAGAAAAACACATTTATAAAAGCATCAATATGCATCAAATATTAGTATGCAGTTAAATATATAAAGAATGAGAAATAATTTTGAAGAAAATAAAATGGTAATTAAGTACTAATTATTAAATTTAGGAATATTTAAATATGCTTTATAAAAGATGCAGAAATGAATTCTTATTAATCAATACAATAATGAAGGCTTATTTGAAATTTAATTTTATGTAATACTAGTTGACCCAACGAACTTTGTACTGCCTAACAATCAATGAACATTTTAGTAACCCCATTTCAAACTCAAAAACAGCTGTTCCGATTTTTATCATATTTAATTTGATAGTTGATTTTTTTTCTGTGAACTTTTACAATATTTTAATGATTATTCAGCTATTTGAGGCTGAGAGAAATAAAAAAAAAGCAAATATCATTTAAATCGGTGCAGCCATTACTGAATTATAAATTTTGTAACTAACACGATTTACAACTTTACATATAGAGCGAGATATATATATAAGTATAGATAGATAGTACTTATATATATAGATAAGACATACTGAAAAGTCAGAAACTATCATCAACAAATCAAAATATAAAAAAGGTATCTTACTTTGACATGACTCTTAATACTGGTTTTTCTGTATTGTGGTGGCCTTTCTTTTTGTGTTTCCTTTTTTTCTTAATTTTACCACCTTCATTTTCAGAATTAACAACTTCCAGCTGAAAAGAAATAAAATAAAAACTCAAAGCCCTTTTCTGCAATTTTCTGTAAATATGTGACAAATTAAACGAAAAAGGAAAATTTTATTCCATCATTGAACTTAATCGAAAAATAATTAAAAATCAATAAACAATATTTCAATCATACTAATTTTAAGTTTAATAAAAACATTTCATTTTGTTTCAACCAAACATCTTTTTAGCCATTAGCAAATACTTTAATTACGTAAATTTGAAAAGGATACAACATTAGAATGTCAGTAGTTCTTAAAAGGCTGGCTTTCTTACCTTTTTTTTTTAATTCTCAAAATCTCATAAATTGTTAGACATTTATGGTTGGATATAGGTTTTATTTAAACTATGATTGCTTTTTATTTAATCTGTAGGCATTCCAGATTTTTTTCTATGACTGTTAGAAATTTATACTACTAATTAATATGTAAAAAAGATCATCCTAAACAACAAAATGTTAAAAAGCAAGTAGTTTCTGCATGAAACATTTAAATTTTGGATTTGGAATATATTGCATTATCAATACAACTATTTGTATGTCAAATTTCAAGGCCATAAGTACAACATATAGTATAGTTACAGAAAAATTCATCTGATAAGGATATGTTGAAAAGTCCAATAGACTGAATAATGGATAGTGATACTTGATTCTACAGAAAATATAGGTAAGAAAGCAAATAAGAAGCATATATAAAACACTCAGAGGAATAAACAATTCGAAAGCAGCTAATTCTTAATAAAAAATCTCAATTATGCAAAGGACTCAGAAATAATTCAATGGAGATTAATACTCTGAAGAGAAAAATTCATTCAACTATCCCAATCTTGATCAGATTATTCCTTTGAGCTCTATTTATTGTGTTTTTCTTTGAAAAAAAGTAAGAAAATTTTTTGAAGGATATAGTATCACCGTTTCTAATTAAGATATCCCCAAAAGTCCAGTAGTTTAGAAAAACATTTCTGTGACCTAATCGGCACTTTTGCCATTTAGGATAGAGTCTACCATCCATTAAAATATCTGTAACTCTTCCTTTGCATAAAACTAACTTCAGAAAAAAATAGAATTATAAATTATTTGGATTCAAAAGAGACGCACATAAGTACTTCCCTTTAAATTGTTATGCTTCAAGCAATTACATGAATTGAATGGACTTCAATTAAGACAACAGAAATATAAATATATTTATGGTAGCTATTTACAGATACTTACAGTTAATGAAACAAAAACAATCTAGCCATCAATAATATGTAATACACTAGCTTATACATAGAATATAAGAAAAAAACTCAAGATGTTATGCAGCAAATTGGCTCAGATTCTCACTCAAATTCCATGGTTTTGTCATGATCAGACACAATGACAATCAGGTACTAACTTAATAAAGAGAAATACAACAGCAACTATTCATTCATTGATTACTACAGCGAGACTTTTATTACTTTAGGAAGAATTTCCCAATTATTCCAGGAAAGAATAGGAATTTTGTGCACAAGTCATTAAATTTGATATCATATTCCATGTGTTCACTTTACAGAATTTATAACAATATCTGAACATAGCACTTGCCTTACTCAATCTATACTTGATAGATATCCTCTTCTCCCATAAAAAGAATCAATTCAATATACAGTCGAATCTGGTTAACTGGACCACCGGATAATCGGACCAGCCACTTATTCAGAAAGCCTACTATTATTCGCTTATTTGAACCAAAATTCAGTTTAGACGGACCAAAGAACGTGGCAGGGAAGATGAAAAAGAATCCACAAGTCACCTGTGTACAGCAGGAAGTCCGAAAGGGGAAAGAACCAGTGGGAGGCGAGCAAGCATTTTGTTTCTTAGAACGGGCAGCTCGGTAGCCGCCAGTGAGGAACCACTGCTTCTCCGCTTTTCGGGGAAATGAAATCCCACGTACACCAGTTTCTTCAGAACACTTTAGTCAGTGAACTGTGCGTGTCTTGTCTCCCCTGCCAAAATGCCTGGAAAAAACATCCACCTGGAATTTCTACCTCCCAGGACCACAGCTTTGGTACAGCCAATGGTAATGGGCATCATAAAAAATTCGAAGACCTTTTATCGTGAAAGGTTGGTTAATTACGTCATTGAAGCAATTGAAGAAAGTTTGCTGACCTCATCATCAGCAACAGCCAGAGAAGTCAGTGCAAAGGTTAACATCTTACAAGCAGTTACATTTTTGGCCGATGGCTGTCGAAATATAAGCAGAGAGACAATTCAGAACTGTATTTCTCACTGTGACTTTAAGCATTTGGTCTTGGAGGTGGATGAGAACATGCTGATTAAAAGTGAATATGGTGAGGGAAATGTGGAACTCCAACAGGTCGAAAATTACGAAGAATTTCTATCCATCGACAATGAGCTTCAATGCTACGATGAAAATGAAGATTACGACGCTGAAATTGTTGCTCGAATTACAGCAAAACACACTACAGCATCGGAAGACCAGGAAAGTGATGATGACGCCCATAATGAGTTGGTGCAAGTGGCAACACAGGATGCCAAAATATGCAATGAAATTTTGCGTCCCTATTTCATGCAGGAAGGAAATGAAGGCAGTCCCATTGCTGTGTTAGATGTTTGTAGTGATTTTGTTCAAGTGCAGTCTGTGAACAGAACGCGTCAAATCACACTAGATAAGTTCTTTAAACGTTGGTTGGAATTTGATAAGAACTTTTTTTTATTGTGCTTCGCATGCTGAGTATCATGTAGATCGTTTCGAAGAATTTGTTTGTAAATTTATTTTTCAATTAATAAAGTTCATAAGCAACAGTAGTTCTTGTTTGTATGTTTGCCCACAGTAAAGGCCATAATGGCAGTTTAATATGTTATGTATAGCACGTCTCGTCTTGTAGCATAGGGCATGTTCGTGTAATCGGACCAGCCAGTTATTTGAACCAAAATGATCGCGTCCGATTAACCGGAATCGACTGTATATTTTTTTCATTGTTAACGCAAAACATCTTTAAAGCAAGAAAAGTGGCAAAGCATCAGTTAAGAAATTAGCATATAGCCCATATAGATAGATATATAATTTTAAATCCACTTATAAAGTGTTATATTTCAAACATATGAAATAATATGGGTATGATATTAATTCTTTGCAGTTTTGATAATAGAAAATAATGTGAATAGTGAAATGATAATACAACAATTAATAAACATATTGCAACTTAACTCCTCTATATATTTTCATCTTTACCTAATCAGTTTGAAAATTTCGAGCAAAATTGCATATCAAATAAGATACAGTTCATTCTTTTGCAATTTCTACAATTAATAATTAATATTAATTTATTCATCATAAAAATTTCACATGAATGATGTTTAGGAAACTATCTGCATATTTTATTTTTAAGACAAACAAATATTATAAGAAAATGGATATACAATACAGCATATTGGTTTCTGTGAAGATAATAAAAAATCGAAAAACTAAAACATTAATGAAAAATAGAGAATGCTTCAAACCAGATTTGCTTTTGCAATCACAACACCAATGTCTCTATATCTAAAGGTGGAAAGGGTTGTCAATTCAGTTCACTCAATCATTTGTATGCTCGGTGAACTTCAGTGGAATGCAAGTATATCGTCTGGCCCTGCATTTCTCAAGGTAGTTGTTCATTTCATGTCGTATTCTTTTGTTTTTATTGCTTTTTTCCATTTTTGCTATTATTGGACTTTCAAGGTGACAAAGTAAATAAAGAGCATCAAAAAATCAAAGAAAAAAAGTAAGAAAATTCGATTTTTTTTTAAGATTTAATTTTTAAATGAGGGACATCATACTTTCTAAAAAAAGAAGAAAAAAAAGATTTCAAGAGCATATTGTAAATATAAATATGTTCATAAACACATACATCACTTCTGTTTTCTACAATAGAAGGCTGGCATTTTTCAGTTTCAATACCTTCGGCCCCAGAGGTTTCTTTTGGATGTTCAGAATCGGATTCTTTTAGCTTCTTATGAGGTTTTTGATAATCCTCACTAATATCAAGTTTTCTCTTCCGATCTTTCTGTTTCTTTTCAGTTTCACTACCTACATTTTTTTTTAAAGTCAAACAAAAGAAAATTACTTATTTTTAAAAAAATTATCATCTAAAATTTACAAAAAGAAATTAATTCTTTCAAAATAAATTCACGAAGAAAAATTAATAAGTACCAGAGATTTGTTCTTTTCCATGATCTTTAATTGCAGAATTCTTTCCTGAAGTGTTAACTTCTTTCTGAAAAAATTATAAACCAAGTTATACATTGAAGAAAAAATTTATTTCAAAAATTCTATAGCCTTTGTTTCATTTTGAAACAGCAAAAGATTACATACTATAAAAATTTTAAAAATCTAAAATCATATGGCCTAGATACAAAGAATTTTTCCATTCTAATTATACTACATATTTTTTTATAAGTTCTTCTTCTCTTTCTTATAATTTATTTTCAAAAGATATATTTCCATTATAACCTATAGTTCCAATATTAAGCCATATATCCATGTAGTAAAATGCAACATAAATACTTTATTATAAACATAATATTCTGAAAAGAAAGATATTTCATTGAATTAAAAATGCTTTGATATGATCACAATTACAATTGCACATGCTGGTTGTAACATAATGTGCCTGTGATTTCCACTGACTGTCTAATTTAGATTACCCTCTTTTTCTATTAAAGTTAAAAAAGGCAAGAGAGCATCTCATCAGATTGATTATCTAAATAACAAACATAAATCATGAGAATGAATATGCTAATATGAAATATTTTACAAACTCCTAAGATATATCTATAGCTGATGTTCAGTTCTATTAACAATTGTTTCATTAATATCACACTAATGAGACAAAATCATAATGAAATAATATTAGCAAATACAATAGAGACAAAGAAATATATATAATAACTATGCAGCCATTTTGAAGTAATGAATAATCTTTACATCATTTCTTACCTAAAAATTGATTGAAATTGAAGAAAAAAGAAAAAGTAATTTTTCTTTTAGAAGTTTGTATTCAATACAATATATAATAATACAGTAAAACCTGCTTTTGTGCAGTTGATAGCGACCGCATAAAAGAAATCGTCCCAAAAAATATACGGAAATTTTATAAATTCTTACATATAATAAACAACTTTATACGATATACTAGCTAAAAAAAATTTTTGTGCAATGGATAGGGGCCGCATAAAAAAGTCGAACATGGAAAATACATCAATGATTTATGAAATAGATAAGAGAATGCTTTCAATTAAATTAAATAATTAAATTAGACCTAAAGAAATTGTTAAAATATTTAATTCTTCATAGTAGATATACATGGAGAAGTTTTCAAATTATACATTAAATAGTTTACTGCCACTCATCGTAATCCAAAATGCGCATCTTCTTGTGATGAATTGGTTGAAAATCTCTTTCGTTGCTTGAAGATAGGATTTCAATTGATTTGGTTTTTGGTACCATAAAGTCAGGGATCAGTTTTTGTGACGACGGTCGACTAGTCAATTGCTTGTAAACGTCACGATGGTAAGACATGCATGATCTCAGCTGTTTTTGGAATTTTATAAGTCTTTCCGCATTGGTATCTATTTTTAAAAAATGCATTTCAAATGTTTTAGAAATCTGGATACCTGCATATATTTTATTAGCTGTAATAGATTCCGGTTCTTCTTGTCCATTTCCATAATCTATCAAACTATTGATAATGTCACTATCATCACAATGTCACTGCTAGTTTGGTCCTCAATCATCTCTTCCAGATCATTTTTGCCGAAAGTATCAAAGCCTTCTCTGTCGATGTTATGTGCAAGCACACTAATTTCAGATAATAATGTTGACACGCTTTCGGTAACGTTTCGATTAATTATACATTCAGGCCAGATCGCTTACCAGCATGAATTTTGTTGTTTGATTTGACCAATTGCTACAATAATATGGTTTATGCAGTCTGAAATTGAAATTTTTTAAAAAAACTCCAGTCAGGTTTAATTTATTGTTCTCTAGCTTTTTCAAAATGTAGCTGAAAATTAATTTGATATAACGTTTCTTAAAATATGCGATTATGCCCTGATCCACTTGTAAGGCTAATCGTATTTGGTGGTAAAAACACTGTTTGTACATTCAGATGTTCTATACAGGGATGACTGGGTGCATTATCTACAATTAGCAACACTTTAAATAGAAGACCCATCTCTTCCATGTATTTTCAACTTTTGGTACAAAAGAATCGTTGAACCATGTTGCAAATACAGCTGATGTGACCTATGCTTTGTTATTGGTCATGAAGTATACTGGATATTCAGATAAATTTACGTCTTTTAGCACACGTGGGTTTAAAGCTTTATTTATAATAAGTGGTGTTAACATCCTTGCACCAGAGGCATTACTGCAAAGAAGAAGTGCGATTCGATCCTTTGCCGGTTTAAAACCACTTGCAGTTTTCTCCGATTTCTCAATGAATGATTAGCTGGGCATCATTTTCTAGAATAACCCAGTCTCATCTGCATTAAATGCTTGATCTGGGCAATATCTGCCATCATCTATAATTTCTACTAATACTTTTTGATAATTCATAGCAGTTGCTTCATCGGCGGACGCTTCCTCACCTTGTACCTTCACATTGTAAAGTGCGTACTGTTGTAAAAATCCGCCAAACCAGCCATTGCTCGCAGAAAATTTCACATTCCGTAAACAGGATGACGAACTTGGTTCTAAATCCTTCAGTTGGTTGAAATACTGTCTAGCTTTTTCTTGAATTAATTCTTTGTGAATGGGGGTCAGTTTTTTAGTTAAATCTTTAACCCTTAACACGAGAGCCTTTTCCGTCTTCTCTATTACAACATTTCTCGAATACGATGCTCTTTTGCTCCGGTCGTTTGTTGCACTATTAAGAGATTCATATATTTTATTCACACGTTTGTGTATAGCTCTGATCGTGGTAAAACCTAATTTAAATTCATTAGCAACAGCTGTGGATCCTTTACCATCTACTAGTCTATTTAATATTAGAATTATCGTTTCAATTGGAATTGTCAGTCTTTTTACTTTCTTTTGGCTATAATTATTCATTTTAAGGGAGAACTTATGCCTAAAAATAAAATAATAATCATAAAAACTACATATAAATAGAAACAAAAGTAACTAATTTATTTACCTTTAATCTTACTATAAAATGAATCCTTAATCACGAGAATCATGGATAAAACTCTGAATACGAAGAGTATACTGTTCGCATGTCGAGCGACAATATGTACGTACATGACTTTGCCTTGTCAGTAGATTATTTACAATAAATGAACAGAGCATCGCGAAGTCTAGATATATCATTGTCAAGCAGACCCCATAATCAGAGTTCATCCACAAAATGTGTATGTACATTGAGAGGAAACATTAAACTGGTGCTAACGCCGCTAAAATTCATATACCGGATAAAAATAAATCACATAAAAAAGGACCCACAAAAACAAGTTTTACTGTATCCAGATCAAATATTCCAGTCAAATAAAAACATGCTTTTCAGAAATGGATAAAATTTTGATAAAACAGTACAAAAAAAATTATGTGCTTATTAAAAGTATGTTAAAAATATTTACAATTTCAGAAAACAAAATAGATTTTAAACAATAGAGATTTTAAAAATAATCATTATATAATTTAGCAAGAAAATTCTAAACTTCTGCTATTTATTTTGTTTTATTTTACAATGACACTTTCTGCCAATAGTTGAAAAATTATGATAATTCTTAAATCGCTATTTGAAATACCTTAAGAGGCGGTTCATCTACGTCTGAACTCATTTTTCTTTTCCTTGCTTTCCTCTCTTTTTCTGGACAGGTTTCAGTTTTTTGTGACTCATCTGCATAGAAAGAAAACATCAATACAGTGATACAACATCATAACAGCATTAATACAACATAACAACAGGGGAAAAAATAATAAAAAATAAAGATATAAAAAATTACAGTAAATAAAATACCTAAATTTGATGTATTTTCAGTACACTGGTCATCACTTTCAATATTTTCTTTCACAGATGACTTCTTGTAAAACTAAAAATACAGACTTTATTATAATATATTACTAACAGAAAATAAATAGATAAATGCTGCTATTTTCAGCAAAAATTAAATTATTTCAAGTAATTATAAACAGTATTCATTATTTCATCATAACAAATAATAATCAATTTCAAAATAAAAATATTACAGCATGTAAAAATAATCCTAGTTTGTGTGTGTGTATGTGCATGCGAGTGTGTGTGAAAATTATGAAGTTTAAATTTACAAATCCTTTGTTCCTAAGGAATATATGTAAGGAATCCTATTCTTGGCACTCCAATCTATCTTATACAATTAAATCTGATTAAATAATACAGTTCTGAATATCAGAATCTTGAAACAATCAATATTTTCATAATTATAAACCAATTTGCCTTGGGAAAATTTTGGACACTGACTGGCATGTGTTGTTTGAGATGGTTGGTTATGTGGTCAAAAATAGACCACAGTTAGATAGTTTTTAGAAAATAATAATACATAAAATTTTAATTATTCTGATTTAGTAGCAATAAAGCAACTCTTCCTCTTTATTTAAAAATACTCACCCTTGGTGAACAGCAACTTTATATAATCTTCATTAAATTGCATTATTTATATATACAGTAAAAGCTCCTTATTTGCGCTTCCTTCATTCGCTTTTTCACTATTCGCGGATTTAAAAAATGTGACCCACTTCCTATATTCATGGATCTAATAAATTCATACATAATAACAAAATGATTCTAATAGGTATCCAACCCAATATCCTTTGCAAATGCCATCAAATGGACTAATAAAAAAAGTAAAATAGATCTTATTACAACTTCATCTAAAGTATATTGTTAAAAGCAAACTGCAAACATAGCCAAAATCATGAGATGGGTTCGAACAGATAGAATCAAGTGACATTCAGGAATTGCTTGAATTGCAAGATGAAGATTTGACTGAAACTGACTAGGATTAAATGTTAAATTCACAGCCCATTGAAGAAGAGGCTTCAACAAGCACTGGAAACATGACATTTAATTTGAAAAATCTTAGAGAAGGTTTAAGAATGGCAAATGAGCCTTGCGATTTCTTTATGAACATTGATCTGTCTATGGAATGAGGTCTTACTTTTAAGAGGCAAATTGCTAATGCGACTGCTGCATATCAGTCTGAATGGAAGGAGCTTTTAAAAACTGCCAAGCAAGAGAAAATTACAAAATTCTTCAAACCATTGCCTAAAACTTAAGATAATTAATCAAAATGTTCAAAAACTTCAATTAAATTGATTTTTTATGCATTTGTTTTTTTTTTATTTTGTCACCTAGGAATGTATCCCCTATAATCCCATATAAATTGCCCTTACATATTCATGGTTTCTATATTCGCGGCATATTTATGGAACATATGACCCGCAAATAAAGAGCTTTTACTGTGTGTGTGTGTGTGTATATATACACACAAAAACTAATCAATACCTGTGACAACTGGTTCTTCCAAAATATCAGTAAAGTTTAATTTCAGTTCAATTGCTTTGATGTAATTTCTTGTCTGTGATTCTGTCGAGCTATCAGACATTGGAAACCAAGTTATTTCAATTATCTTACAAGTAATATGTTTATGGCATATATTTTTCTACTGAAGACCACTTCAATGAAAACATTAATTTGAAATATACTTAAATATAATTTTGAAGTTAATTAAAACTACACTAAAGAATCTTGTATCAACTAAAAAGGCATCAAAGAAAATATAGTTTTTTTAGACTTTAAAACAGTATAAAAACTACTTTTGTATACTTGGTTTATACATATTGTTACAAATTCCTCTGTGGGTTCGTGAATTGAATAGGCTTCTTAAGCAGAGCAGCGATATTAGAAAAATAAAGCTCTTTATTTACAGCACAATGAAGAATACAAAGTTCTGAGAGTCAAAAACAACAGCCGAAGTCACAGAAGTTCAACACAACAGCAACACAAAACAATACACTGATTCAGCGGGAAACAGATCAAAATCAGAGCCGTAAGCTCTCGTACTCTCTTCGGCATCAAACACAACGGAATCACCCTAAAGTATCAGCGGCTGCGAGCCCACGTCTCCACTTCACGAAATCATAAGACGAACTCTTCTCTGGCATTTTCGGTCCGCCTTATATAGTCTGGGCCAAAATAGTAGATTCATCTAGAAACTTAAAGAAACTTCTGGAACCGGAAGTTGACAAATATCGCCAACTTCGCCAATTTTGTCGCCAAATGTCGCCAAATTTGGCGACAAAATAAGTTGCCAAAACTGTCGCCAACTAGACGATATCTCGCCAATTTGGCGAGATTCCCATAGAGCTAATGTTATTTACCAGGTACTTAAGAAATTGATGTAGTTCACATATTTACATGCAATTAACATTAATACTAAGCTATTTTTCAGGCAGAATAAAAATTTTCACATAATTTAGCATTATAAACACATTTTAAATACAAAAACTGTAACATATATATATATATATATATATATACATACTTTGGCTATATTTTCAGATGACATAATGAAAAAAAAAATCAAACCTTGTTCCCTTTTTAATCAAAATTTCATTTTTAAAAAAAGGCACTCCTTGATACACAATTTCCTCTTCCAAAGTATATTTGTACCAAATTTCGAATTTTTATATTTAAATAGAATAGTTGATAAAGCATTAATACATAAATATTTGTCTTTATTCAAATTATATATATATATATATATATATATATATATATACACTAATCATCTTTGAAGATCAATAGGCTCATCAAGATTATTCATTACATAAAATCTTAATAAATTTTTTTATATATTAATCTTAATGGTTTCCTAAATAAGTAAACTTGTCAAATGTTGACAGGCATACCATTTATACTATTTTAGAAGAAAAATCGTTCATTGTGTTATATGTATTTCAAATTTTCTATTATTTTATGTAAAAACTGAAGTTTAATTTGAAACTAAAATTTAAATCTATCAAGCAACATGTTTGCTAAAACTATTAATAAGAAATAATGTTTATAAGAAATATGACAGAATTTGTTTTTTAAATAATAAAATAAATAAATGCAATGTTTATGTCTTATGCTCAACAGAATATATATATCAGGATTCACATAAAATATCAGATTATTATTCAATAAAAAGAAGAATCATATTAAAAATTAACAAAGTTCTAACTTTTTGTTGTTGTTTACTTCTGATATTACATTTGCTACAATATTAAATAATTTGCATACAAACATGCTTTATATAGACACCTATTCAATATAAAATATCTATTCATTAAAAAAAAATCACTGCTATGCAGTCAAAATTTACAAAAATTTATTATTTGTAATTCCTTATAATATAAATGTTTACGAAAAGAATTTTTTTTTTTACCTCGCATGCCTTTTGAACACTCTCAGGATCACTAAATTCAACAAAAGCAAAGCCTTTTATCTTATTAGAAACTTTATATCTGGGAATATTGATGTAATCCACTTTACCAAAATGTTCAAAAATATCCTTGATCCATTTATGGTCTGCATGAGGTGGAAGTTTTTCAACATAAAGAGTACAGGCATCAAAATCTTTTGGTTTCCCCATAGGAGTAATACGTTTCACTTTAGTTTTTTCTTCATTTACCTTAAAAAAATTACTAATGATTATTTTGTTCACCAGTAATATAAATACGGATATTTAATTGAAAAGACTTATTAGGAAAAATGTCAAGAATTGCCAAGGATATCAATTGTTTTCAAAATGTTATTATTGTTCAGCTATAAATAATAAATAAATTAATACAAAAATGTATACTTATTTCAAAAAAATCTAGAGCTAGAAAATTTAACATTTGATGTTTATTATCAAAGGAAAACATACTCAAAATTATCTGTTACACTGATGCATAAAATAAAGTAAATTCTACAATTGAAGAAAATTAATACTCTTAAAAAATATAAAACAGTATTTATAATTAATTAAAAATGCAAATTTAGATTTTATAACAATATATAAGGACTGTGATATTAGCTATCAGTTTTGAATATTCCAAATATTCTTTGTGACTTCATAGAAATCCTAAAATAAACTCAACTCATATATGTATGCATATTATTATGAATTCTGAACATTAAATGAATTTCAACTTCTTGGCAATGTTCTTGATGTTAAATTTAATAACTAATTTTTCAATTGGAGGCAAATATATATATTAGGTAGTATCTCAAAATTTCTTTTTTTTACCAGAAAAATCAAAAAAATCTTCCACAAATGTAAACCTTCCCGCATTTGTTAATCAGTCGGCGGGCTCATGTTTCAAGAAATAAAAGTTAATATCAGCTATTAAAAGTTAGATTTTTCACAGTCTTTTTCATGAATGGAAAAGAAACTAAGGAGTTGGATTTTCAATGTATATATCATATTGTGCTAATCAGTTCAGTTGTACTTTCAATGAATAAAAGTGATTAATAATCAGTGGTATTTGGACTTAGATAAAATTTACAGAATTTGACTAAGCAACTAAATTTATCTGCATTAATAGAATTTAAATTTTTTCCAAAGCTCTATAAAAATAATAATGTAGCCTGAGTAACTATAAACTTTTAAATGTAGTAGTCAATTGAGAATTGGATTATTTGGAATTTATCATATGTTAAAAATTGGAATTTATCATTGGAATACATTAAAAATTTGAATTTATCAACTGTTAATAACTGTAATATTTAGGTAACAAATTTTTGTTAATCCCATCTAAGGTCTAGTTAATCCATGAATCTGCCTAAACTATACTTAATTTCACTATGGTATATTTGAATTTTTAAAATGCAATATAGTATATTTGCATTGTTAAAATTAATTTCTAATTATTTCAATTTGTTTTAACTTCTCAGTTGCACATGTTTTTATTTTCCATACTCTTTGGTATACACACATCAAAACTTAACTATCTACTGAGGTAAATTTCAAGAATCTCTTTTGAAGCTATATGAATGTATTCCCTATACCCTGTTTATTTTGTATTTGCTGTGAATGTCCTCAAACTAGTGGTGGATTGAACATTTGAAAGGCATCAAAGAATTTAAATTGATGTTTAAACATCATGTAGGAAATAAAGAAATTGTTTAAATAATTCAGCATCAGTTCCTTTTTCCTTTACTTGAAATGTATTTTATTTATGTTTGCAATTAATACTAATAGTTATTTGTTCTTATATTCTTTACACAGAGTATGAAACCTTTAATGCCTAAATTTTTACTAGAAATAAGTTATAAAAGATTTAATCCTGGTAGAAAAATTATATTATAGACAAGATTTTTTTTAAAAAAAAATCCTTCAATGGATAATTTAAACAGAAACAACAATAAAATTCATTTTTTAAACATTTTTAATGCATTTATGCTTTTATACATATTCAAAGTAAAGTATTATCAATTTTCAAAAATAATCATTTTTTGAAAGACTGCATCAGGACACTGATGCAGGTTTATCTACAAAGTTCAATAATGATTATTTCTTAAATTGTCTTTTTAAAACCAAAAATGAATTTTTCGTGCAACAGAATTAAAAAGATTAATAGCAAAATGTACATATTTGTATAAGAAAAAGTCCTTTGCTATCCTCTAGATATAAGCCAATATATTTACAGCTAAATTAAATTGCATTATTTTTATTTAAGTATTTAAAAACAATGATTTAAAAGATGTTATATAAAAAAAATCAAAGCAATTTTACCTGCAAAATTGTTGATTTTGAAAGTGCTGCAACTATTGCATTTACATCATCAGTCATCTCTTTGATTTTATTAAAAGATTTGAAAACCTCCAAATCAACATCTATAATAATAATGTAAAAATATTATGGCAATTGATGGTAAAAGGAAAACCATTTGCTACAAACTAAACAAATAAAATGCACTTTTTTAAAATGTAATTCCAGAATAAAATTAAAATATTTAAATATGCTCATCGAAAGTGCATTAATTAAAAATGAAAATGTAAACATATTGAAAAATAATCAAATAATTTCCAATGAAGAAAAATAGCAGAATTTTACAGAAACATATTAGCATTCCAGACTTTGAATTAGTTTGCAGTTATTTTTAGATGCTTAGTATTAACAAGTAAAAATTTAAAAAAAGTTGGAAATAAAAATGAAAAATAAAATTGGAACATTGTTCAACAAAAATAAGTTAATCATCATAAATGTTATATTTTAAATGCATTGTTTATATATTAGTATCATTAATAAAATGTTCTGTTTAACTAAAAAAAAATACATAAATAGTTTAAAAATACATAAATAATATATAAATACATAAATAGATTATCTCAATATGATATAATCTATACTTATAATAAAGCTCAATGTGTGTGTGTGTGTGTGTGCGTGTGTGTGCGTGTGTGAGTTTGTGCGTGCGTGCGTGTGTGTTTTTTAATGTATAACTCAAGCTTCTATTTTTAACGAATTTTTAAAGAAATATTTTAACCATGTTTTTTTAGCACGTGACTGGATAAAATAAAATAAAACAATGCCAGAAGTTCAAATGAAAAAACAACAACTATCATCATAAATCAAATCTAAAGAAATACAACTTTCAGCACGTGACTGGATAAAATAACATAAATATAAAATGTGATTTATTCTATAAAAATAAATGCAAGGCAAAGGATTCTAAGAAATCGTTTGCAATATTTATATCATTAATTCCATAAATTATCTTTATTTACAGTATACCTGATTGAATTTAGACAGGATATGCATTGAAATCCCGACTAAATGGCATATTTCTATAATCGTTTGCAATATCTGTATCATTAATTCAATAATTTTTTCCCTTTTTCGCTTTCTTTAAAAAACATATTTAACATTTTGGCAATATCACTGAAATAAACATTTTTAATATTTTGAAAGCATAATTGATAAATTATTAGAGCATTAAACTCAAAAAGTTTTTCCGAATAAAGTTACCGACTCTTTAACTACTAATAACTGAATCTTTTAACTTAAACTATTTTTTAAATTTTGGCTAAAAAATATATGATTTAATTGGACATTTTAGAACGCATTACTCATGGCGAACCAGCTGGTCGCCAAAGGCGGCTAGTACATAATAACTGTAGAAAGCAAAAGCAGCCATATCTATTATTACATGCAATATGAAAACATTTCAAAACAAACCATAACTGAATTTATTGTGAAATACTTTTGTATTACTAAATAATATAAGAAATTGCATCCAAAATCTTTATATACACAATAGCTTAAAAAATATACAGCCTCGAAGAAATTACCCTATATGATTTCAAAAATCAACTTTATTAATCTCATATTGTATTTCAACATTAATCTCTGAGTAATTTAAATATTCCATGACAAAATTTGATTTTCGATTGAATTGATTTTGATTTAAATGAAAATGATAACACTATAAAAATTCATTTCCATAATTGAAATGTGCTCATTAATTAGTTGTAGTTAAATAATAACCAAATCCAAAAGAAGTATTTTGAGATTTGTCTATTAACTTAAGATATTATAGAAAAAAAATTATTTGTCCATGAAATGTTCAATAATCAAAATATTTAAAGCATTATATGAACAGTTGAGCAAAAGATTAAAATGACTGAATTCTGTACAAGCAATTACACTCATAGATTATGTTTCCAAAAGAGAAAGCAAACTTAATAAAAATGATGATTGATCAAGCTTCAGCAGAAGTTAATCTATATTCTAAAGCGAAACTCAAACTTTGTAAGCAATTCATTTAAAATAAATATTTCTAACACTTAGAATTCAGAAAATATAAATTTCTAAAATAAACTTTCAAGAATAATAATATAAAATACTACAGTAGATTTTATAAATATTGGCTACATTATAAAAAAAAAAATTCAAATTCTTGCAAAAAAAGTAAATGAAGTTAAAAAATACATAAAAAGATATACTTACAGCCTTCTGGATTTTTTGTAAGAAGATCTTGAAGGAAGTTATCTCTAGTTAAATTTGCATCACTAAAGTAAAATTCCATCTGAACAAAATATATGAATTAAATATATCGCATGGCAATAAATTACTGCATATGCAAATTCAAAAGTATGTATGCAATAAAATAAGAATTTGGAATTAATGTACAATGAAAAAAAAAATTTCTTAATTTTAACAATAGCAAAACAATATGATTGAAGGGTTTAATGGAATAATAAAATTAGATTAAATTCTATTATAAGAATGCAAGTATTATTAAAGAAATGTCATCACATTACACTTAACATATTACTAACACATATGATTATAAGTATTACTTACATGCCTAATCAGATAAATATATTATCACAATATATCAAATTTACAAAAAGAATTTATTGAAACTAGAAAAGAAAATTTTAAGGTAGGTAATTAAAAAAATTATCATTAAATATATATATATATATTAAACTTTAAGATAATTTAAGATAAAATTACAAAATTTGTAATTTTTTTTGAATTATTCTTTTTGTAAAAAATCGATGAAAAACATTGAAGACTTGTTTTCTTTTAAAATAATTTCCAGACTTTAAAAAGTAGACAAGAAGCTACCGTTTTGCCATGCATAAACACAGGTACCAAATTTCATCAATATCACACAAAAACAATTGATTTCTATGACAGAGATACAAACAAACATTTATCTCTAAATACATAGAGAAAGGTTTGAACTTTAGAATATAGATATTTAAATATCTTACGAGACCATTAAAAAAAACCTACATTATCAAAATGCATCAAAATTAGATGAAAAAAAAACTTTTAATTATAATATTTTAAAATAATAACAAATTTATATCTCAACTGTCACAGAAATATCCAAATGGCATTTTTAAATTAATAAACAAGCATGAAATGAAACCAAGCATTAAAAAATAATAATGCTTTGAGAAGATCAAATTTTAAATTCAATCCACCTGTTCTCTTATTTTTGTATAGAATTTCTTTTTCTTTTTTCCTTTCAATTGTTTGGGAACTTTCAAATCGGCAGAATCAGCTTCCATTATGAATGCGAAATATTGCGAAATTAAAATGTGCGGATTTTCGTGAAGTATTGTTTTGATGCCAGTTTAGAAAAGAGCATTTTGTACGGTTTAAGATAGAGTTGAGTATTTCTAAAATACATCAGCTCAACTGTTTAATATTGTTTCTGATATTGTGAAATTGTATGCAAAAAAATATAATCTTACATCAGAAAATATATATTCTTCCCACAAAATATAATATATCTATTCGAAATGCTCAGGCTCGACTGTTTGTAATGAAAACTAAACTGAATCACTATACCGAGCATCACAACTTTAAACGATTAGAACCAATCTTATCTAAAAAATCTTACGACGATTAGGGATGAAAAATATTTTCAAAGCGGTTATTACGTAACCAATATCAAAATGTCACAAATACCAGTGATCATTCAGATGGATATAAGCACCATACTTATTATTTTTCCACTTTTTAAAGAAGGATGTGATTCAAATCCTTAACATGATCTTACTGGTGATATTTGATTAGAGCTCTTGGATAACGATAGAAAGCTGTAATCGATATAATCTTTCCAATGGAAGTTCTCAAACAACAATTATTCATAGGGAAGGTCCCTACACATTAATGCTCGTTCTACCCGCTGGTGTGGTGTGGTGTGGAGAGGGGGTGCTACTTCAGGTGTCGTCCTCGTCATCTGACTGTGGTTCAAAATTACGAGGTCCGTCCCAAAATATCCCTCGTGTTGCTTTAAACGGGACGTTAATATAACTAAACTCGTTCTTGGATCAGACCCTCCACAAATAGTTGTGGCGGGACTGGAGGCGAAACCTATTGATGACATTCAGAGAGTTTCTCATTTCACAAATAATCATAGTTCTAAGCTCATCCTATCTCATCGCAAGATAATGATTATTGCTGGAAGTAATGCTCAGCTTGAATCATTGTAAGATTTCTTTCGGCATCAAGTCTCCGCAGAAAAATATTTATTTGTAATTGTTTTTAAACAAGTTTCTGCCGATATTTAACTCTCCAAATATATTTCATTTGTTATATCCTTAAATGGATATAAACACCATACTTATTATTTTTCCATGATTGAAACGATTTGATATTCGCATAATTAAATTTTCAGTGCCTAATTAGTATGAGAATTCCGTTGCTCTGAATGATTGTCCAATTTTTGAAACAGATTTACAGCTTATTTTCAAAAGGGAATATCTTAAAGAGATATTTGAAATCAATTATCAATGATAAATTATTGCCTTCATATCCATGTATCAAACTGTATGAATGCATCAAAATGCAAATATTTTTTATTGTATGATAGAAAATCTAAATATTGGCATCACGTATATATCAATACTTTTTTTTACATTGCATCATTATTATAGTTGGTAAATAAAAAAAGGACTTCGCTTGCTGATTGAAGTCGGAGTATGGTTTGGTTATATTAACGTCCCGTTTTGAAGAAACTCTAGGACTATTTTGAGACGGACCTCGTAATTTTGAACCATGATCAGATGACGAGGACGACACCTGAACTGGCACCCCCCTCTCCACACCACACCAGCGGGAGGACGTTTGGCCTGACAGATTTAACGTGCAAGAGACCCCCTCACACGACGGATCTTCGGTGAAATCGAACCTGAAACACTTCGGTTCCGAAGCCGAGACCTTACCACCAGGCCACCGCGGCCCCATCGGAGTATGGATAAAAGATTTAGAGAAAATCAGCGGGTGTTTTGAATCTGAGAGGTCCGTCCTTTATTCGACCTTTCCCTGTGTTCATTCTGCCCTTCACCACCTTTCACGATTTGACTTCTGAGAAAAAACAATATCTGAAAAGGAGGTTCAATATCTTTCATTTAAATAGACAATTACTAAACACATGTGGGGTATTGAATATGTTTATATAACTCCTCTCTTTCTGGTACTTGCAGTTTATTTTATTTTCGATTTCTCGTTTCTTTAAGAGCTTTAGTTTGAAATAAAAAAATTTGTAATCAGAATTACTTTATTTCATTTTTCACCAAACTTGAAATTGATATTTTTTAAGAATGCCTTAAAAACCGTGGCGGATATATTTGATTCACAAATTTTGATTATGATTAGTATAGATTTAAATTATTATAGAAAAATGTAATATTAAAAAATTATAGAAAAATTTAAAAAATATACTATTATTATTATAAAAAATGTAATATAATTTTTAAAAAAGCTAAAATGCAACATCTCTGGACACTATACAATTTTATGCAAAAAGGAAAGTTTATAAAGAAGTCTTTAAAAAAGTGTGTTTAAATGTCAGTTGAATGGCTTATTAATAATAGTATTAAATATGTTGCTTATTGTATAATACCATTGCGTGGATTCTAGAATTTTCGATTGAATGCTTCCTCAAATACTTTCAAATGATTTAAATCATACTAGAAAGATTACTTAAAGCAATTGTCTACATATTAAAACAAGAAAATGTAGGAGTGAATTTAACCTATAGAAAAATTGTGAAAAAAGTTCAAAACCTAAGTGCTTCTAATTTAAACTTGAAGAATAGAGTAGTAGGATAAGGTTATCAAGGAAAAAAATCCGAAACATTGAAATATGGTAAGAATATTATTTTAATGAAGAAACAAACATACTATTCGCAACAGTTTAGTAAATAAGAAGAAATGTGATTAGTAAAAATTAATAAAAATGCAGAGTAAATAATTAAGATTTTAATTCATTCACGGTTATAAAATATTCTAAATATACTATTTTTTTGTTACAATGAAGTTAAATCAGTTTTACTTATTCTTAAAAATATACATAGACACACAAAACAACTGATAAAATATTTTAGTAGCTGTAAAAAAGTTACAGCTATAAAATTACCCATACTAGCTGTAGCTGAGCTAGACATAATATCAACCCATATAAAAAGTAAACAAATATATAGACATTTTTTGTTTGTTTGTTGCAGGAATTAAATCTTAAGCCCTAATTTCGGGGAATAATTTTTAGAATTCAATGTAATAAAAATGCCTTAAATAGTTTAAACATTTTTTTAAAAAAATTTCCGAGATTGAACATATTTAATTATTAACAACCAGAACCGTATCAAAGTAAAAATTATATATCCCTCTGGGCTGCTAATTAATCTGAGTGTGGTTTCTCTAAAATATATCTCTATTCCGCAAAAGATTACATTAAAAAAATCCTCAGCATTATGTCTGATAATATTCAAAGAAATTGGCATTTTTCACTACCATTTCTTCCTAGCTGTGAGGGGCCAATCACTTAGGAGGGGATATTGAGTTTCTTAAAAATTTTGTTTCCTCGCGGTTCTTTTTCTGAAATCCTACCAGTAATATAATAGTAAAATTCAATCCATTTTATTAAATTACTTCAAATTTACCGAGAAAGAATTTTATCTTCAAGTATTTAGTATGAATAGCACATGTTAACTCTGCTACTACCATGATTCTGAGTTTCATTGTTATGTTCAATTGTTTTAAATCCCCCATTTTTGCGTCTTGTAATTCAAGGAAAATATGACAACTTAAAGGCTTTAAAATATTTATATCAAGAAGTCTAAACAAAATTTTCGTCACCTAACTCATCTAACTTTTTGTAATGCTTGAAAAAAAAGGTCAAATTATTTCGAAAATTAATTAAGCGATGTATTATGAGCAATTCAAGCACATTATGCAAATCCACGTACCATTTTAATTGCTTTATTTCATTTAAAAGTTCATAAATAACCATTTTCTCATTTGGAGTTAGTCTGTCAGCGATTACATGTAATTATTTGTGGATGAAAATCAGATTTATTTAAATTGTTTTAATTTTTTTCCCTGAGCATTTTAAAGGGAATTGCTCCTCCACAAGTATTACTAAAAAAGAGAATGAGCTATGAATGTTGTTTTGTAAAAATATATAAGAATAAATTTCTATATCTCTTCATAAAATATTCTCATTGAGTATTTATTATTTGCTCTTCACAAAATATTATAACACTACAAAGGAGAAAAAAATGATAGTTTTAAAATTTTAGTGGAAATTAATTTCTTCTCAAATTTAGTTTTGAAATACATTGATGTTTTAATGCATTTTAAATATAAAATAAAATCCGATTTCTAAATTAATGAGCCTGGAAATTTCTATCAATATTTTTAAATAAGAAAAATAGAAGATAAAATCTTGTAATTATTATTTAAAAATTTAAATATGGCAAAACCTTTTTTAGATATTAACATAATCAAATTTCTATTTTGAGCAATGAAATTTCTTTTGAAGTATCTATATTATGGCTCAACTTTGATGGAAAGTAGGTTTCTTAATACAAAAAAGAAAAAAAGGAGGGGGAAATAAGCAAAATAGTTATTACTTTGATGCCAATCGATATATTTCCTGAGTGTTTCATAACAATTTTCATAAGATATTCAAAAACGTTTTGTTTTCCTTTTGAAAATGAGAATTTATGAAATTTTGCATTTATCATAGTTATTTAAGATAGATTTTCTATTTTTTCGAGAGCGACCTTTCCCATTTGATGATGATGTCGTGTCCGGAAAGGGGGTGCAGTATCTTCAGAGGGTAAGGACCCCTCAGCAGCCAGAGGGCAGAAGTCTGACTTCTAGCTCAAATGAAGGTGACACAAACATTCGCTTGCACAACCCCTTTTTACAGGTGGGCACATTCATACATCTCACAGATAGATCACAGAACAACCATGCCTGAACCGGGTCTCGAGCCCGGGACACCCAAATCATGAAGAAGACACGCTACCCCTATGCCAGGATGCCGGGACCTTTCCCATTTAAATCATTTATAAGATAAGGAATTCATTAGTCAGCGCAAATTAGCTCCATCCGGAATATCAGCTGTATTTCCAAATCATCACTACTAAGACGTCATTATTGGTGGGAGACGGCAATGGCTAAAAAACACGATCGTTTTTTCAGATTTGGAAGTCAAAATTCGAAGTAGGAAAAAACTGTTTCCGCCCATCTTAAAGACAACCGAAGAGGGCGAAATAACACGTTTCCACCCGTCTTGAAATGGACTTTCTTTGCAGGAAAACACACCCTACTTAAGTGTATGCAGTGTTATATGAAACACGATTGCCAATCCCCACACAGATTTGTTGCGTTTTCAAAGTACAAGGCAATTTTAAGTTTTTCTTAAAAATAGGAAAAAAGAAGTTTCCCTTCTTCTCACAAAACGAAAATTCGACGTGAGAAGCAACACTGACACTGCTTTCGAGTGGCTGGGAATCAGTTAACATTCCTACTGGGCAGAAAATCCGTGAAAGGGGGGGGGGCAATATCTTGCCCTATGTGCGCCACTTCAAAGTAATAAGAAATGTAGCAAGTGTTAAACAATCAACATTCTCAGTTTAATACACCATGAAACCTCTTAATAAAAGTTGATAATTATTCGTTATAAAAAACAGAGGAAATGAGATATAATGATCAAAAACTGCATTAAAAATGTAAGTTTCCTCGGTATCGATATTTTTGCCTAAAAATATTGAAAAGTGCACAGAAAAAAATATTTTATTCATTAAGTCAGTAATAGGTAACTATGTTATATGTGGAAAGGGAACCTTTCAATTTAAAACCGCAAATGTATTCCCATGCACTCCCAGTATTGACATTACGCTATCAAATCAAAAGCGACCTGAGAAGAGACATTTCTGAAAACCCCAAGAGGGGTCGCTGGGGGAACGTGCAACCCGTATGAAGATTTTCCTCCAATCGTTGGAGGAAAATCTTCATACTGAGATTGAGGCTCCTCTTATTTTCATGGAGAGCAAGTATTTTAACTGTAAACCGGAGAGATATCTGATATCCAAACATTGTAGAGGGTGAAATAATTATTTCGAATTTTTATTGATCCATTTGCCTCTTGAGAATTTGCCTGAAAATAAAAACATTTTTCGTTTTGATAGCATGAATATCCATACATAAATTCCAGGTAATAATTCTTACGTCTGTATATATATATATATATATTGTTTTGCAAATTTTGTGTGTCAAATTTTCATCATTGTATCATTTTTCGGTATTTTTTCTACCGTAAAAATAATTTTATCAAAATATCTTTTACGTGTTAATGTATAAATTAGGGAAGAAAAAAATCAATTGCATAAGAATCATTTTTATCTATTTGTCTCATTAATACGCCGACGAATGTTATGTATCAGAAATTTTGGTGATGCATCATCATCTTTGATAAATAACTTCTTTTGTGTTATAATAGGCAATATAAAATGTGAAAAGAAATTATTTATGAAATTGTTTTAGCTATCTGTGCATGTTCTAACAATACATGAGAAGGTATTTCAGTTCCTTATTATTTAATTTAGCAATGTATATTTTAAATGCTGTGGAATGTAAAACATTCCTAAATAGCTCTTTGTAAGTTACCCATTACACATTCAAAGATACATAATTTATTTTGGGTGATTAATTAAAGTTTGTTAAAGGTACAAAAAGGAATTCTGTAACAGTATCTTCAATATGTGTGAATCAAATTTGTTAGTACATGCTGCTTGCACTATTAGCCTGAGGTATTTGCTATATTTAATGTGATGAGTCCGAAATTTAGTATCATTGTCATTTATATTATTTATTCTTTTGAACTTCCAGTCTGACTGTGAGAAGTTCCTTATTATATGAATTAAATACTAATTACCAAACTCTTAATAAGGCAATAAATGATCGAGTTTATGAAAGGTATCAGATATTTTGAATACATTAAATTGTACTAATATGTAAATACATACTCTAATATTTTCTACTAAATATAGCATTTTCTAAACATTGTATAAGAAAGTAAATCTTCAATTTATAATGATTATTTTAGATGATAAATGCATGCTTTATCTGAATTAAAATCTAATTTATCTGTGCAGAAAATATACATATATTATAAGCACTCATCTTAACACTAGAAACCGGGTCGATCCTATTTTAGCCCACCTCTGACGCCAATTTAAAAACTCGCCAAATTATCAGCGATAATGATTTTAAAATGGCAACCCTGACAGCATCTGAAGAGAAATGCGGCAACCATACGGTTTAAATCAACCTCTTAACCTTTTAATTCAAATACTTTTGATTTGGCGAGATTTTGAAAAAGTCGCCAGAGGTGGGCTAAAATAGGATTTTACCCTAGAAACCATTAGGAAAATTAAATTTGAAGTTATTGTTTATCAAGCCTTAAATTAATATGTTTGTAAGGATTTATTATTTATTCTCAATTATATATATATATATTCGTAAAATTCTTGGATAATCACATGTTATAAATACATTTCTGACTTTTGATTTATTTAACTACTTTAATCTTTTTTTAAAATCTTCATAAGACTGTTTTCATAGTCTTAAAATTTAGTAATATAAACAAAAACAAATTGAGATTATATTTGCGAAAAAAACTTATTATTTATAATTATTACTATTCAATTTATAACAATTGGTGAGATGTAAGATTTATATCTTTCCTTTCCATAGAAACTTATTTGTAATTGTTTTGTTGTAATTTCTTTTACTATTCATAAAATAATATCCTGGGAAATATTGGTAATATCACATTAAATTTTAAACTGTTTTACCTAGTGCGACATCATTAATTATTTTAGCAAAAATCATTTTTTAAAATTATAATATCTATTTCCTTCTTTTTCTCTTTATTATAAAATCAAAATGACAAGATATGAAAATATTGTTTTGTTAACAAGGCATTCTCATTTTTTATAACATTTAATCATCCAAACTGCTTATCCAGCATTTTATTCATTTGCACTATTTAGTTCAAAAATAATCATACAGATACATTTCTGTAAATTCTAAAAACTCTAAAATATTTTTGTATATATATATATATATCAACATTTCTTTGTGGAACTCAAAACTGTTAAATGGAAAAGGAGATAATCTCAATGTAAATAATCTCACTTTAATGGCATACAGTGGTTAGAAAATAACAGAATAGTATAACTTGTGTATTTTAATTTAAATAATATTTAAATATAATTTAATCAGTGATATTATATTTGAAATGAATATAGATAAATATTCCTTATTCTTAACAACTCCACTTATTATCTGTTTTAAAATAATATGCATAATAAATCCAAAATTAATTATTTGATTCTTCTTTAAATATATGTAAATCTAGAATAACTTTGTTCATTAATTTTTTTATAATTGTTAATGAAATGTATTCATTATATACTGATACAAAGTTTATTTAATCATACTAATTTAATGTTTCTGATAATGCTTTTTATGCACTTTCATTTTAATTGTCTGATTATATTATATTTTTGAAATTGTGATTTTCTCACATTTTTTTTAACTTTTAAGGTGAGACTACTAGAAAAATCATCAAAAACTCAGACTTTTTAAATTGGTTCTTATAATAAATTGCATCTTTCTAAATGTGTGTGCAAAATTTTAAAGCTGTAGCTTTATTTTTTATTAAGTTATTGAAGAATTTTTGATGTGTGAGAGAGAGTTAACAATGTTGCCACACCCACTTTTCAGATTTAAACACCTGAAAAAGAAGTTCATTTGGCAAAAATATTGTGAATTTACCAAATTTGAATTTGCATTAAATGACCTATTAGGGCAATATATTTCATGCATAATTCAGAACTCAATGAAACTCTCCACTGTGCCATTTATAGTTAATGCTCAAAAGTTATAACTGCATCAATCAAGCAGAATTGCAAAAATAGCTGGCAAATTAGCAGAAATATATATTTGATATGCATATTAATTTTTTTAAAGGTGTTTTAATGAAGATTTTGGAATTTTTGATTTTTCATTAGTTTTTATTTATATTTTCAATATACAACTATAATATTTGGTTTCAACAAATTTTTGTCTTTTATAACTTAATTTAGAATAATTTGAATCATATTTTGTAAAAGTTACTAGCAAATTGGATAGCTTTTATATTATGATTTAGATGAATAAAAACTTTAAATGCATTTTTCCCCATGCTGTTTTTTTGCTTGTATCCTACATTTTGAAAGGCTAAGGCTTGCATAAAAATGTGGGTAAGGGTGTTAAATTAGTTATAAATGTTCCTAAATATATTTTTTATAAAACTTAGTATAGAATTGGCTTTCAGGTGGATAATAATTTGTTTTAAATGTCTGAAATTAGAATTCTTGCATTTTTCAGATTTTGTTGTATTTTTTACTATAAAGGAATTATGAAAAACTCAATACTGTTCCCAGAAGGAAATCCATTTTAAGTTTTATGTTTCATACTAATAGCAAAGTGAAAAAAAAATTTGGAAAAAAATCTTCATATTTAAAAAACCCTTAAAATTTTTTAAAAACTCAAAAAAAAAAAAAAAAAACTGTTAAATTTTTTCAACAAAAATTTAAAGAAGAATTATTGAGTACTATTTTAAATAAAATTAAGTAAAATATAATTTTAAACATTAAAATAAAAATAACATTTTGAGATACTGTGTCCCTTTAATAACAAAAATGACTTTTTTTATCCATAGGAAAAGTTAATTTGCTTAAGATTCAATAAAATAATTTTAAAAACTATTTAAAATATCCTAAAATATTTTTTTATTAATTAACTTTTAAAAATATTTTTATAACGATTTTTTATATTTATCTTTTCTTGCTTTTTTGTTCATTTAAGTTCAATTTTTTTTAAAAAAAAAAAGGTTGGCAAAATGTTTAAAATTGTTATATTTTTAAACATGTATTTAGATTCAGTCAACTTTAGCACATTATGACAAGATACATTTTAATACAGTTATAATATGTTTATTTGTTTGGTGTGTTCAATTAAAATTATCTTCTTTTGTATATGTTAATGAATTACTTCTTTAAATTATTATTGTTTGAAAAATATGGTGAAATATTTTTAATTATTGGCTTGAAAATCTTTGTAAATTGAGAATTTTGTTTTGTCTTTTAGGAATTAAAAATTTTCAAATTATCTGACTAATAAGATTTCTACTTTCATGGAATAAAAATGTGCTCTATCAACATTTTTATCAGTATTACAATTGGGAATCAAAATTTCTTTTGTTCCTTAAAATAATTACACTTCAAATAATGTTTAGTACTGCGTTTTTAGTGAACTTAAATCATATAAGTTAAAAAATATACAAATCAGGTATTTACTCATAACTTAGAGAAATTCCTTTCAGATTTTTGCATTTGTATGTAAAAATTTATTTTGTGCAACTTTAATTTTTTTTTTTTTTTTCATTTAACTATTTATTTTGAAAAAGAATACAAAAGAAAAAAAAGTATATTTTATTTAAAAACACACTCAAAATAGATCAGATGAACAATATGGAACATTTTAGGATTTATTTTCCTATTAGGTATATGTTGTTTTACATGCATACAATTGCTTTTTCCCATAATTTTTTAAATATTTTTTATTGAAATTTAAAAAAAAAAATTCAATAACATCGATGCATCATTTCAGTCGATAATTTGGTAATTATATGGTTAATTTGCTAAAGATCAGGCCCAGAGTCATTGTTCCTAGCAAATCCTGAATGTATAGGTTCTGACCAAACTATGGTAAATTTGGGATGTCCAGAGCCGATTACTGCTGTCCCTTGTTGGGTGCCGCCAATAGCGCTACCGTTGGCCTTAAAATTCTTATCATATCTAATAATTTAAGACAAGCGTTTTTATCCATCTTTATTTATACACGTGAATATTAAGATTTTTTTTCTTTGTTTGTTCCTTTTCTAAAGAACGTTTTTCTACCATCTCTTAGACATAATTTAGCTGAAGATTGCTCTTGCGCCAGTAAACTTAAAATAACGTTACCTAGCTTTTTCCTAGTAATATGAAACTGATTTGTTTTCTGACAGAATTGCGTGGTCTGTTCAGTCTTTGCAATCAAACTAGCCGTTTATATAGGAAACTAAAAGCTATGTGTCAGAATAGCTATGATGAGCAATAGGTTGGGAAAGGTGCCTAGGTATACATTCAAAGACAGTTTGCATCATTTTAGTTGTTTTCATTTTTTGTTGTCGTTGTTTTCCAAAATAGTAATAATAATTTTGTTATTGCTTTTACTTCATCTTGTCTGCATGGAAATAAAAAAAAAAATGTATGTTGATGTACAGTGATACTGAAAATATATTTTACTTTCCAGGTGACTTCTGAAGACGACTCGATCCAGTGCAAAAAACTATTTCCTTTCGGAATGCAGAACATTAAGAAACTTGTCTTTTTAAACTTTTTATTATCTTTGACACGAGTTTAGCTCTTTTATTCAGTTGAAACCATATAAAAATAGCAAGAATGAAGCCAGTTGAAGAACAAGAATGTTCTCTACATATATCGCAAACAGAAGTTAGTGATATATGTATGAGTGCAGTGGATACTGACACTAACTCCCAAACTGCAGAACAAGAATATTCTCAACATATATCACTTACAGAAGATGTGTGTGTAAGTGCAATGGATAATGACACTAACTCCCAAACTGTAGCTCTCAGTGATGGAAATACATTCACTTGTAATACTTGTGGAAAGATCTTTTCTCAAAAACTCTATTTGAAAGTACATCTCCGTACTCATGTCAGTGAAAAAGCTTTTATTTGTGATGTCTGTGAGAAAGCTTTTTCTCAGAAAAGATATTTAAGAAGGCATGTTTGTATTCACACAAATGAAGAAGTTTATCCTTTCGATGCATTCGATAAAGAAGGCTGCCTTGATTTAAACAAACAAGGTTCCCTTGATTTAAACAAACAAGGTTCCCTTGATTTAAATAGTCACGGTACTCTTGATTTAAACAAACAATGTCCTTCTCAAGAAAAAGAAAAACCGTATTCTTGTAATCTGTGCAATAAAACATTTTCTCGGAAAAATCATTTAAATAGACATTATCTTTATCATGCGGAAGTAAAACCATATTCTTGCGAAATATGCAATAAAGGCTTTTATGAGAATAGTCTTTTAAAAGAACATTATGGCATTCATACAAATGATAAGCCTTATTCGTGTGAGACATGTGGTAAAAAGTTTTCACTGAAACGTCATTTAAGAGTTCATTCTCGAATTCATACTAGTGAAAAACCTTATTCTTGTGAAATATGCAATAAAAGGTTTTCTAAAAGAAGTAAATTAAATGAGCATTCTCGTATACATACAAATGAAAAACCATATTCTTGTGATCTATGCAATAAAGAATTTTCCCGGAAAGGACATTTAAATAGACATTATCTTTATCATGCAGAAGAAAAGCCCTATTCTTGTAATATATGCAATAAAGGGTTTTACCAGAATAGTCATTTAAAAGAACATTATCGGACTCATACGAACGAAAAGCCGTATTCTTGTGAAATATGTGGTAAAAAGTTTTCTCAGAAAGGTCATTTGAATGTTCATTCTCGAACTCATACGAAAGAAAAACCTTATATGTGTGGAATATGCGGTAAATCATTTTCTCAAAAGAATCATTTGCGTACTCATTATGGAGTTCATTCAAGTGAGAAACCATTTTCATGTAATCTCTGTGATAAAAAATTTTCACAGAAATATGACTTAAACAGGCATTCTCGTTATCATGCAAAAGAAAAACCATATTCTTGCGATCTATGCAATAAAAGTTACTATGAAAATGAACATTTAAAACAACATTATCGAACTCATACAAATGATAAACCTTTTGCTTGCGATCTGTGTGGTAAGAAATTCTATCAAAAATATGACTTAAATGCACATATTCGTACTCATACAAAGCCATATGTTTGTGAGACCTGTGGTAAAAGATTTTCTAGGAAAGGTTACCTGGATAGACATCTTATTAGACACCTGAAAGGAAAACTTTGACTCTCTGGTTTTAAAAAGAAAGATTTTATTCAATATTTAGTATCTGCTTGTACTATGAATTTACTTGTACATACAAACAAATAAAATAAGTTTTTATTATAAATGTTATAAATAATTTTCTCTAAACAATATTTTTCATGCTTATTAGCTTACTCGCCTCTTTGAAATTATTTGTGATATAATAATTATGGAGTTTTGTGCATTGTTAGAATAATGAATTTATTGTTTCCTACTCAATCTTCAGTATATATAAGCGGATATCTTTCGGCAGAAATTAAATTTTGCTTATTTTAATAAATGTTATTCAAAATAATATTAACAGTTTTGCCTTAAAATTACTAAGTTTTAACAAGGAAATTGTAACTTAGGAATTTTTAATTTATCTTAACTAAAAGTTAAACTTTAAAATAGATGTCTTTCGTTATTTTTCTTTTATTCCTTACTCTCATAATTAAGTACTTACTATATCGTGATTCAATGTTAGAAAAAAATCATTATATTTAAAATAAACATATATATAAAACACAATTTTCGTATATTTTTATACAAAAATTTTAATTTGCATTAATTTTTTCGTAATTCTTTTTCTGCAGCAGTTCTTCATTTTTCATTTATATTTAAATTTTAGGCTAGTCAATAGAAATGTTTGTCAATTATTAGATTTTACTCCACTCCCCCACCCCGTCCCCTCTTTTTTTTTTTTTTTTTTTTTTTTTTTTTTTTTTATATCTGAAATGGAAGAAAATAACCTTTCCAGGCATTGTATTCTTCTCTTTTACGAAAAATGGGGCAGAACGATTTTGCTTTGTTATTACATGCATATGTGCAGCAACATAAGTTTGGAGAGTTTAGAAATTTTCTCTTTTCGAGGAGAAAACTTTGCAAAAGAGAACCACATCATTTTTTATTATCTTTCTCATAAAAATTCAAAATTTTAAAAGAAATAATATTACATCATTGAGGATTTAAAGATACTGACGTAAATTAAATGAATTTGTTGTTATAATTGGACTATGAAAAACAATCACCCTTTACATAAATATTTATTTTAAAAAAAGAAAAGCTAACAAGGGGATGGCATGAGGTTACAAATTCATTTTGGGATGAGATTTAGCATAAAGGTAGCATGTATTTAGAATGCTCACTCACGAAAAAAGTGGAATAGCCAGTCAATTTCGAGAAAATGGTCCTCAAACTTTCTGCATAGCTTACCTACTATTGATGTGTCACCGCTCCCGAGTCGCGAATGGTATAGATGTTAAAACATTAGAGTAGCCAACAGAAAATCCGAGTGCGAGCTTGATGCAGCACTTTCTTTCCTAATTTGTTTCAATTAACCACTTCCCTGTTTTGCCTGAACACCGTTCGGGCACTTGAAAAGGGGCCTTCCCTGTTTTGCCCGAGCGCCGCTCGTGCAACTGATTTTTTTCCTCTATTGCAATGATTTGCCCGAATTTTATACTTGATTAGTTTGCAATGCTTCTAACAGATGGCTCTAGTAGTCCAGTAAAGATCTGATTGCAAATCCGGTTTTTAGTTTATCTTTTATTGTTTTTCTTTTACGCGGGAAAGGTGCGAATTTTGTTTTGATTCAATCTGCTTACTATACAGCTCGCTGCAAATTCTATTTCTTTTGAAGCTGAAAAGTAGAAGAATAAGTGATAATGAACATCTCATAACAGATGATAACTCTTACAGTGGATCAGACAGGGAATCTGAAATTTCTATAAATGATTCTGGAAGAAATGAAAGTTCGTTTTCGGACTTTTCAAGTGATGAAGAAACGGAAAGTTCGGATGACCTAACTCAAGTTCGAAACTTTTGTGAACTAGATATAACAAATCCTCCTTCACCTCCACCTCGATTTCCATTCACAGCAAATCCAGCTGTTCATGTAAATATTGATCTAAGTAATGGAACTCTACAATTTCTTGATATTTTCTTTGATGATAATCTTCTTGAAATTATAGTTTCTGAAACCAATAAATTTGCAGATCGGACTATTCGGAGTTGTAATCTACGAAGGAAAAGCAGAGCAAAAAAATGGGAACCAACAACAAAGAGCGAAATTCAAGTGTTTCTTGCTTTGAATATTTTACAAGGAATTGTGAAAAAGCCTGATGTTGAGCAATACAGGAGTAAGAGACATTCAACATCAACTCCAGTTTTTCCAAAAATTATGTCTTACCGACGCTTTTATCTTATTCACCGGTATTTACATTTTTCTGATGATACCGAATTTGATGCTGATACACATGAGCGTCCAAAACTGCAGAAACTGTGGCCGATCATCAAGCATTTGAATACTCGTTTCCAAGAAATTATCACACCGGAAAGAGATGTTACAATTGATGAGAGTTTGATGCTGTACAAGGGAAGATTACACTGGTAACAGTATATACCTCTAAAGAGATCACGATTCGACATAAAAAGTTTTATTTTATGTGAATCGAAGTCAGGTTATGTGTATCAACTTTTTATATACACTGGGAAAGATACACTTTTTGATGATAATTACCAGCATTTGTGCAAGTCCTCTCAAGTAGTGATGACACTTATGCAGCCACTCTTGAATAAAGGATACTGCCTAACGACAGACAATTATTACACATCACCAGAACTTGCAGATATCCTTATTAATCATCAAACAGATATATATGGAACCCTCAAACTTACCAGAAAGGACGTCCCAAAAGAATTACAGAAGAAAAAATTAAAATTAGGAGAAATCTGTGCGTACCAAAAAGGGAAAGTCTGTGTAATGAAATGGATGGATAAGAAAGCTGTATCTCTATTATCCATAATACACAACCCTATAATGATTGAAGTGCCATCTTACAAGGATGAAGTCAGAAAGAAACCAAAGGTAGTGATGGAATATAATAATACCATGGGAGGTGCTGATAGAATGGATCAGCATCTCACCAATTATCCAGTCACAAAGAAGAGAGGAAATAAATATTACAAAAAAATATTCTTCCACCTTTTAGATGTATCGCTGTGGAATGCATTCGTTTTATACCAGAAGCATGGAGGAAAATACTCGCATTTGAATTTCAGACTTTATATAATTGATCGCCTTATTGAAAGACACGGGACTGTAAATGAAAAAAAAGGACGACCAGGAATTTTGCCCAATCCCTTACGATTGACTGAAATGCACTTTTTAGAAGTGATTGCTCCCAGCGACAAAAAACTGAGACCAACGAGGCAGTGCTTTGTGTGCTGCTCTAAAAGAAACGATTTCGGAAAAAGAATGAGAAAAGAAACTAGATATTTTTGTCCCGACTGCGATGTTGGACTATGCTTGTCGCCGTGTTTTAAAATTTTTCATACAAAAGCTGAATTTTAAAAGATATTAGATATAAGTATAATAATAAATTCTATTTTCTAATACCCATTTCTGTTAAGTGTTTTCCCAGTTCGCTTATTTCACCGGAAAAAAGCCAACTTTAAGTAAAAATGTAATTTTTCGTTGTAAATAAAAATCATCATAACTTCATAAATTCAACACTTATACTAGTTTTGACTCTTGATTTGAGTTTCTATAATCGATTTTAAAATAAAATTGTTTTTGAAAAATATGCTTATTTTTTGACACAATATGTCAGAACAAAGAGACTGTTAAGTGGTTAATTTAACAATTTGCAAACAGTTTTAATTCATCTGGTTTTCATTTTTATTCAAAAATAAATATATCTTGTCCTAATTCTTGGATTATAATTTAATTTTCAGAAGAAAAATTATAGCACGAATGCATTTTAAAAATATTCTGAATTATTTAAATTTAATTAACGTTTTAAAGACAGCTTCAATTAATATGATGCTAATTTTTAAAAAATTACACGCATTATTAATATACAGTGTGTCTCGGAAAACCTTGACTGCTGCTTTTTATTCGTTAACTATTGATCATTAAGATGTACTGTAAATTACAAAGTTGCCAAATGTTATGAAATTGATTAAAATTTTCAGGGAATTAAACTTTTTTAAAATACAAAACTTAAATTTTTATACACACACTGTACTAAAAAAATTCCCAATGAGTAAAATGTGCCCCATTCTTTATTAAAGTCACGCACAAAATTTCAGCTTTTTATCACAAAAAGTCAAAGATATGAAATTACATAAATACTGACTTTAACTGCTTTTTGATTCCTGGATATCAGTGTGCAAAAAGAAAAAAATCATGTGGCATTTGTGTTTTAGGGGTCATATAAAATTAACAATGATAGTAATTATTGAATAAATAAATAATAATTTTGTTATTTATTGATCCAAAAATTTGTGGAAAAAAAATGTCTTGAAGGAAAGATTACATAACTTGTCAAAATTTCTTCCATCCATGCCAATACTGAGATTCATTCGTCTGATGACTCTTCTGTACACTCTATCAAGTTCTTGTTCGGTGATGCCACTACAACCCTCTTTGCTTTGTTGCAATTCTGCTTTATTAAAGGAAAATAACAAATAAACCGCTGTTCTTAAACGACCCCACAAAAAAATCCATAGAAATATATTTGCATTTGCAAACATTTCTGAGTTTTTTTACAAGTTCATTCACTGTGCTTTTTTAAATATTTATAGATTTATGATATAAGAATTTTAAAAATATTTTTCAGGAAGCATAGATTTTAAAATTTGTATTTAAAACTAAAGATATAAATCATATTTTATTCCCTTATGATGCATTCCTGCTTCGCGTCATCTGCGCTGAAGCTGTAAACATTTGCCTTTTAATTTGTGGTTGACGTTTTCCCAACTTTGTCATAACTTTGAAAGTTTTCATGATGAAATGCTGAATTTTTGTACATGACCTTATTAGAGGGCACATTTTACTCACTGGGAAATTTTTTGTACCGGGTCCGTATTAAAACTCAAATTTTGTATTACTTTTAAGTTTAATCCCCTGAAAATTTTAAGCAATTGCATAACATATTGTAGCATTTTTTTTTTCTTTTTTTTTACACAGCTTTGCAATTTACAGTATATGTCTAAGATCAATATTTAAACTATGAAAATTGCGGTCAAGGTTTTTGAGACACCCTGTATAAGCTTTGCAGAAGTTTGAAGGTCGTTTTCTCGAAATTGACTGACTGGTGCGCTTTAATATTTTCGTGAGTGAATATTCTAAATGTGTGCTACCTTTATACTAAATATTATCCCGAACTGAATTTCAACCTCGTTCTCCCCCTTTTTAATCTGAAGTAATGTAAAAAAATTCAGTTTTCCTTTTATTTTAATGATTGTATTACTTCTCCCAGGCAATCCTTTTGCGAGGTTAAAATCCTTCCTCCCTATGAAAAAAGACAGCTGCAAAATTCATGCTATTTGGAAAGCTCATTATTATCGCTACTTATCTTGAAAATCCTTTCATGGAATGGCTATAATTTGAAATACTGATATTTTAGATAGTGCTCTTTCGGTCGGCATTAAATTTTTTTCTGTTCAAAAACTTTTTTAATTATGGATTTAAACATTAATAAAAAATATATATATTATATATATTCTTTTAAATACATGACTTTTGTCTCTTTTTATTACGTATTTTAATGTAAAATGGAATCATTGTAAAATATTCATTATATGAAAAGGAACTCTTATAAAAGAAAAAATTGCGAGGTTGTTAAGGCGTTTCAGTAAAAAGTCCGAATTAGTATGACAGTTATTTATTTAAAGGTTAAGTTGCACACAGACAATTTACATATATAATTTAAAATGACTTTAAGATATATATATAAGAAAACAGATAAAAGCATGATCACATGCCGTCGTTAGAACTGGACTGAGGCTACTACCTGGCAACAGAGGACGCTATTTCTTACGTCATCAGTCAATTATGATTAGTATTGCAAGAACCTTTCAAATTAAATTGAATTAATAAATTCAAATTTTCTATTGTTCATTACTCATTACGGTGGTTGATTTTGGAATAACAAACTAAGTTTCCGATGGCCTGTACTAAAAATAGAGATAATATGAACACTCTCAGATGCAGAGATGACAATGAACTTGATTAATCGCCAGAAAACATTGGTTGTTTTATTTAAATGTTTCAATCCATTATTTACAGTTATAAAAAGTTTCAGTACTTATTTATTTCTGTTTTGATTGTATATTTTTACTTTGTTATTCGTTAATAAAAAGTACTTAACATGTATTTAAAAAAATCTTTTTACCTCATTTTTAATGTTTATTGATATTTACTGAATACCTACTGAACTTCCATACGATGATCTGTTTTTTGGTAGAATGAATTTTAGTATTCCAAAATCTTATAATATATGAGTTTTTGATTTTGAAAGATAAGAATGAATAAATATAAAGAACTTTTCGGTTCGGAACTTTTTCATACGATAAAGAAATTTACCAAGGGTATAATTAATTAGTTGATTATAATTCTTAAAAGTAAGCCTTAAAGTATTAATAAAAGGTTCCAGGATTTTACTATTAATATTTTTTTTTTAATTTTAATATTTTAGTGAGATATATGTATTTCTACTAAGTGCAATTAATGCTATCATCCGTTTTGTGTGAATTATTACCCTCTGCATGCATTTTCATAACATTACGAATGTTACCTGGGGAATAAATTCAGTTTACCTGAGGAAAATTCCATTCTTTCTTACCATATATGCCTATATTTCTTTACATTATAGTATCGAGATTCTATCATATTTTCAGTCTAAACCGAGTTTTTACTGTGCAGTTCTAATGTTTAATTTGTTTTTTAAAATATATTTTAAGCCCATATTTAACTTTAATGGTACGTTTTAATTATATAATTTACAGCAACATTAAAATTGCGAAAGATACTCATTCATTTTTTTCCTTAAATGCAATTCAGTGAAAATGATTTTTCTATCCAGTAGAGATCATTTTATAGAGACGGGACACCACGTCTTTCTCATAGAAACTTTTGAGAATCATTTGGTGAAACAGGATGGTGTGACGACGCAAACATAGATTTATCTTACATATGGAGCTATAGGTTTTTAATCCTCTGTAATCGAAATTACTTTTGTTATATAATCAGTGGCGAATTTCGATAACTTGAGACCACAGGCGCTAAATTATTCTGAGGCCCCTTTCTATGTAAATTGTATTGATTAGAAAGCAACGTGAAGTGAACTTATAAGCGTTTTTAAATTGATTTGCTTATCTTTCATACGCTTATTTTACTTAATTTATATTATATATCAAATTAATAAAGTTGTTATCCTTCATCTTCATTTTTTATTCTAATTTTTTGATAATATAAAATGATATTTTGACAGCGATTTATTTCTGTCTTTGCGTATTTTTTAAATTGATTGTTTATCACAGTGTTCAAGCATTCAAATTTTAAAACTGAAAATTATTCTTCCATTTAGTTTTTATTTATTTAAATTTCTAAAAATGGCTATGGTCCGAGCACATCTGAAAATTTTGTTATGACACTTGGTTTCCCTTTTCGTCTACGTACAATATCTCTCGTACCACCGTCTTTGAATTATTTTTTTCATTTGTCTTTATCTCATAATTATCAAACATTTTTAGTAATATAAGTACAACAATCCAAGTTTTTCCACTTTTTATTAGATTTCGGTTTCTCCCATCAAAACTAGAAAGGAAATCTATTCTCTTCCAGAATATCGATCACTTTTAAAGACTGAATCACGAAACAAAATACAAACAAAACTGTGTGCCCTTTCTTAAAGATCTTGACTGAGCAATATAGAAATATTAAAATTATTACTTTAAAATTTGAGTTAACTGATCTTACATGGTTATAACAAGATCTATCGCTATTAATTCAAAAGAATTATGTGAAATACAAAAAGTGAAAGTAAAATTTAAAAAAATTTCGAAGCAATCTAAGATTTGAATATTGTAAATATAAACAGGGCATGCATTATATAAACTTGTTACACACAACATGCATTGATTACAACGCGCCTCTATATTTAATGAGACTAATACTTTAAAATTTCTTGAATTTTAAAACATTTAAAGATGTTCATCCTTTAAACGTTATTCGTTAGATAAAACACTTTATCAAATTCGTCCTTCTCCCAGATCAAAACAGTATCTGCAGAAAAAGAAAAAGGGAACAAAAAAGGTCATAATCTCGTATAAGTGATTTTAACTGTCAATGGCTTCAATAAATGTTAATATTCGCATAATTTTTGTTGCTGAATTCACTTTAATAAAAACTCCACCATTTAATTGATATTAGTTCTTCCTCATTCAATAATATATACCGTTTTAATTTATTTTATTACCAAATTATTTACATCTTCGTAATATATATTTTGATGAAAGCTATTGTAGGAAGTGTATTTTTTTTATTTTTATTTATTTATTTTTTTGTAAGTTGAAAGAGAAGACTTTTAAGAATAATGCCTCATTTTTTTTTTTTACCAATGTGTCTTTAGAAAATTTCAGCTAGGAAAATTTATATAGTTATATTACTATGGACATTTTTAAATAAGAATTCATAAATGTTTTCTTTCCTTTGAAAATATCAAATAAATAAAAAAAAAAAAAATGGCAAGCCGCAAAATTAAAATTATCATTTCATTATTTATTTATTATTTTTGTTATAAATTACACTAATTTTTTTTTTAAAAAAATTTACAATTACAGAAAACTATCGAATGAATTCTTCTTGAATCATTCAAAGATGGTTGTGAATAAATATTTATGACATCTGAGAAAAGTATTTTTAAAAACTACATTTGTTTGTCTCTGCACTTGAAACATTTTCGAGCATTTGAAAACTAGTGTCTTCAGAAATTCAGAAAAAAAAAAAAATCCTGTTAATAAAATGCTTTAATGGAAATAGACGACAGGAAACGAAAATATACAGAAATCTTTACAAAACAATGCCACCCCCTCCTCCTAAGGTCATTCTTGTAAGAGGTTTCCACCTTTTTCCCTTTTTTTTTTTCTCTTTAATTTATGTTAGTTGAAAATGGTCGATTTGTAAGTCAGTTAGCCAACGGGAAAAAAAGGGGGGGGATGTATCTCAAGGATTTCCAAACAAATTTAAAATCAATTCCGAGAGAATATTCGAAATTTGACAGAAAGTTCATTTTAATTATAATGCATTCTAGTACACTATACTTCCAAATCAAATAAATAAAACATAGTTGCATAAAACATCCATCCATCCCATGATTTTTATATCAGATTACAGATAAAAAAATTAGCTTTCTATTGGTATCAATATTTTAACACATAACTTAAGCTTCTATTTGTAACAAATTTTTAAAGAGATATTTTAACTATATTTTTCAACAATATATTTCAAGAAAAACAATAAAATTTAATCTGCACGAGCACGTTACGAGAGAAAGGGAGAAAAATTATCTTTAATCAATGTTTTACCATCAGATTGACAAGAACTCAAATTAAAAAATAAATAATTATTGCAAATTAAACTTGTAAAAATGTAATTTTCAGCACACATCTGCATGAAATGAAATAAATATGAAGTATATTTTTTCTAAAGAGAAAATGCGAAGAAATTTTTTTTGTGTTTCAATATTATTAATTAAATAAATTCATTATTATTATGCATTATTTATTTAACAAAAACATGGCTTAATATATATAAATATTTAATTCAAGTTCCAACTGCTAATTTGTAAAACTTTAATAACAGAAATGTATGTACAAAAAAGGTCGAAATGAGTAAATAATTACATAATAGGAATCTATAAGTGCTTTAAAAAATAAAGAATGTTTAGTTTTTAAATAAAAAGCGATAAACTTCAAACAACTCCGTCTCTAAAATTAACTCATTTATGAATATTTGAAGATCACTATTCAATTAAAATTGGTATTTTTAAACCACTTCATCCACCATTCCAAAGATGATACCACCCTATCAATGTCCAGGATTTCTTAAGATACTGACTTGCCTAAGAATGAAAATGTTGAATGTTTTAACATTTCTGTTGCTTTTGGCGATTGGTAGGATCGAACTCGTGATCTTATGGTTGGTAGCCAGACGAAGTGACCACAAGACTAAAAGTGATCATTCAGTCTTGAAGATGTTATATGGCTTATAAAACTTTCACTACAAAAATATTTTCAAAAAAAAAAAAAAAAAGAGAAAATTACACTCCATTTTAAATAGTTATAATCTGAAAAACTAAGGCACTAATTCATTGAACAATTTAATATTTATATTTCACTTGCTGTCTTATCGCATGTACGGTCAAATGTGCACACGTCATCGGTGAGCAGTCATTAATTTCTTAGCAAAAACAAAAAAGAAAAAAATGCTGCCAGCCACGATATTTTATTTACTTATCGTTTCGTCTACTTTTCTGCCGAAATTGATGGAAACTCTAAGCTAGATATCCTACAGTTAAATTAAATGTCCGATTACTTCTCATTTTAACATCCGTCATTTCGATTCGCTGAATAGTTGGCAAAATATGACGCTCTTCACCTCGTCGGTTATTATGCCAATTGTTGAGCAAACTATCGGATGAATATAACGACAGTTTCATCTTACATTCAATAATATTGCGTCAGAACTCCATCGACATATGTCAAATGAATATCTTAATTTGACCAATCAAAAATAGTCGGCAAAATATAACATTTAATTCAAATGTACAATTTTGCCAGATGTAGTTCAAATGCGTTGATTTCTTAGACTTAAAAAAAAAAAGAAAGAAAAAAACTTTAATTATCTTATTAGCTTTTTCGTTTCGTCGCTTTTCTGCCAAATGTGATTCAAACTACAGTCTGAATGTCCGACAATTAAATTTGATGCCTAATTACCTCTCAATTTAATAACCGCCTCTCCGATTTTTTAGTCGACCGACAAAGTATAGTTGGCAAATTACGACTATTTTACCTCGTCGGTTATTATGCCAAATACTGAACAAACTATGGATTGAACATGTGACAGTTCCATCTTATGTTCGATAATCAGTCGACCTAACTTTGCATTGATTTTTTAAATCGACTCATGGAGAATTGTAGCAAAATTCTTTCACCAGTCACCTTGTCGGTTATCTAACATGGTCATTCCACCAACTTAAATCTTTCCTCCTATACTTGATTGCTTTCGATATTTCAATTCTAAGGCGGGTTTTAAATTATATTCTTTAATACTAGATTCGAACACTTGCGTTCCGAAATAATAAGATTTTTGCCTACGAAATTCTCAACTTCTTGCCGGTGGGGGAGCAAACGGTCACCGACGAGAGGGGCAATTATCCTCCTTGCCCTCCACTGTCGGAGCCTCTGAGGGAAAAAGAGAAATCTGTGAATGGGCTTACAAGTGCACTTACCCGTTATTCTTGGAATTATCGGATCGTTGAATAGCATATCACTGAAATTTATTGGAAGTATGATAACGTTACTGACCTTGACTTTCCAATATTCTCATTTTACACTGCATTTTCATTTTTAACTGCTTGTGACGTGACGTTTTGATTGCATTTTTTGTGGTCACTGCCGGCGCCAATTATTTGTAGAATATAAAACTATAATAAACATTTAAAGAAATGACATCGATTATTATTTCGACTTTTTTAGAAAATGGTTTACTTCAATAAATAAATTAAGTAAAAAGTTAAGAAAAAAATCAAATTAAAATAGTAAACTGAAATAGATAAATTAATTCAATCACACATTACTTAAATTAGTAAATTAAATATTAATTAAAATTAGCAAATTTAATACTTAATACTAATTAATAATTTTCAATTCATAATGTGATTGAAATAACAGATATTTGGAAAAAATATTTAAAAATAACAATAGCAAAATTATTTGTTATTCAAAAAATCGTGGATTATGCATCTCTACAACAGATACCTTTCAGTTCATAGTTCCCAAAGGAATTTTACTTTCATTAGGCAACTGTAACCAGCAATACTGTTGCTTTTTTTTATTTACTCTCTGGCAAGTGTAACCGGAATAAGAGAAGGTAAGTTATTAAACTATGATATTGTTATTCTTGTCTTTTTTTAAACGTTTGTTTAATTTTACAAAGGGACTTTAATTAGGAGAAATAAAATCTGAATATTGTATGCTTTCTTTTCCTTAACCTATATCAAGTATAATGTGTAATAAAGGAGAAATTTAGAAAATCATTTTTTTTTTGTGTGTATGAATTTCTTTCTTTTTTTAAAAAATCTAAGCAGCTTTATTATATATTTAAAAGCATAAATTTTTAAATACCTTTATTAAGTATATTTTATAGTATTTATTGTTATGATTTTATAATAAAATGATATTTTTAGAATACTGTGAAATATAATTATGCAAATTTTTATGATTTAGTATTTTATGAGATAAACATTGTGTTAAAATGGAATAAATTTGAACTGTTAAAAATAAATGAATTTTCAAAACAATATTTTATTCATTTGCATTTCAATGGATAAATTTGAAAATAACTATCATTATATATATATCATTTATATATATATATATATATATATATATATATATATATATATATATATATATATATTGATGGCTTAGTTATTTTAGGAACAGATGTTAGAGCATAAATATGGGCTGTAAATATTAAGTCCAAAAATCTCTTGTGTTATATTTTATGAATTAAAATTAAAAAGAATTTTTTAAATCATTCATACTCAAGTAAAAACTTACAAATGATACTAGTTGTCAGCTTAACCTGCATGTAGGTCTTACTTCCTTTGTCTTCCGTCTTAATCACTAAAGAAAGTGTTTCTGTTACTGTAATTAAAGTGAGAGAAAAATATATTGTAATTGTTACCGAGATGAAAAGGAAAAGAAATAATATTAACAATATCAACAAGCCTAAACATTTGGTTAAAAAAAATGCAATTTTTCAGTTAATGTAGTTTTTTGTAAATTTAATTATATTTTATTGGAGAACTGCCAAAAAAGACATTTATTTTACTCTATATTTTTTTAATTTCAAAAACAGCTGTGATTTTCTTAAATTTATGGGGAAATACTATTGAATATCATTAACATCTTTTGGGATCTATAGAGAATTGGCCTATAAGTTGAAAGCTCATGTAATTTTTTAAAATAGTATAACCATTTACAGACTGCTACATAATAGTTATAGATGTAATATTTGCAAATAATAATTTGCTACAGGAGTTTAACTGCTAATTTCAAATGAATTAGTAATTTAATTGTATTTAATTTCTATTTTGAAGAGAGTAAATATAACTAAATATTTTATTTAGACCTTCAAATTTTTTATTGTTTCTCCTAATTTTTTATTGTTTTAATCATTTTTTTTAAAATTACAAAATTACAGATGTTGAAATTTTATTTATGGTATTAATTTATTGATTTGCTTGGTTTTGTTTCAACTTATGTTTTTTTTCTCTTTTAAATGTTATTAATTTTTTAATGCATTATTGTATTTTATTTGTGGTATAGTAGTATTTTTAATCCAATAATGGCCGGAGATCTGCCTTCAAATGATGAAGTTAAAGATAGTTTACCACTTGGTCCTATTCCTGGTATGAAATATCCTATTGAAGTTATATATTGTGGAGGTAAGCAAAAAATGCCCCTGTGTTTGATAAAAAAATTTATCTGCAATTTTATCATTATGTATCTATCTATCTACTTATATATATATTCGGCATTATTTTGTTATTATTTTTATGAAAATTGTTAGAATTAATTTTAAAAAAATTATGCGTACTACATACTTAAAAAGGAAATCCTTCTATTTATTGTTTTAATCAATTTTTTAAAAAATTGCCTGTGTATGAAATTAGTTTTTATATGTAACATTTTTGTGGGTCATAATTTCTTCATAATCCCGCATATTTTATTTAAAAAAAATATCTCTTATGTTTCTTTAAAATTTCTGTTGAATTCATACTTCTTATTTCAAACCTATTAATTTTTATTTTAATTCAGTTTATTTATTATATTTTCTAAATAATTTTGTGGTTGTTCTGAACATCTACTTTTGCACGCTACCTCATGTGATTTTTTTTGTTTACCTTATGTTTGAATATAAATTTGCAATAAAAAACATATAAAAATTATCCATGAAATAATAATAATAATAATAAATCACATATATCCTTTAATGTGAACTGAAAGGTACATATATGCCAACCAAGTTGCATTGAGGTATGAAAACAAAGAAACTGATTTTAATTTTGACAAATTATTACAATAATGTTTAAAAATTTAAGACAAAATTTTTTGAAAATGAACTTAATGTAGTTGAAAAGGCATTTTTTAAATAAAAATTAAAAGAAAAAAGGTAATAAAATATATTGCTATTTCCTTGTTGAAAAAGTTGTTACAAATATCAAATATTTATTTACTGGAATTCTAAAGTTCCTCTTATAAGCATTATAATAATTACATTTTTAGGCATTTTTTTTGTAAGATTAATTTTAAATATAGAAAATTCATCTATTTTTTATGTAAAACAAAAAAATATTTTTAAAAAATTGTGAAACTGAGTTTAACATACATTTAAAATTCATAAGCATCAATCAAATTTTCACAAATCACGTTGTTTATATGCATACATATCAAAAGGTTATTTAGATCTAAAAAGGCATTGGCCCTTTATTTTTTACACATGGTAACATATTTCAAAATTATAATTTTATTTGTTAAGAATGAATGGCAAGGATACAGAAAGCAACAAAATTTAATAGATTTTAAAAAGGGGGGGGCATCTTTTTAGTTACATTTTTAAATCTTGTATATTGGGATTTTATTACATGTCTTTTATTTAAAATTTCAAGAATTTGTAACCTATGGAACATTGCATGTTCATTGGTGCAATTGAAAAAACAAAAATTCTTTATGAAAAATATTGTATTATTATTATTCTAATCAAAATTAAGTAATACTCTTTTTGGAGTTATAATCTTAATTATTATAATTCATCCATTTGAGCTGAAGAGCTATAGCAGCCAATGAATTAATTTTTCTTAGATTACTTTTTAAATTTTTATGTTATTTAATAACTTTTCTATTATTTTGAGTGTCAAAAATTAATGAGAAATAAAAACAAGCAATAAAGACATGAAGCAAATACAAGGAAACAACAACAAAAAAGAGTAAGCAAAAGAAATGTAGGGTTGGAACTAATCTACACTCATATAGCACTCAGCATCCATTGCACATGTAATTATTGTCTTATCTGAAAATTAATCTTTTCTTCTTTTGATTTATCAAAGTTGCTGTTCCATTAAATCTATCTTGAAAGTATCACTAAGTGATTCTCACTCCCTCCCCCTTCCCCCCCCCTCCTCTTCTTTCACACTTATTCAAAGATTTTTTAACATTGTTCAAAAGTCTCCAAGCAACTGAATTTGTTCTAAACATAGTTGGTTGTAGTGTAAATAATGCATATTTTGTTTTCCATACTTGCTTTATGGTGGAGATGATACATGAACTATTCATGGTGTGTATGATTTACATTCTGTTCTTTAGGGGAAGGGAATTATGAAAATTCTAAAAGACATTTGAAAAATATTATGATAATGTCAATGCTAATATGAATATGACTTATTTCTTACCTGATTTTGAAATTTTTAAAGATTTAGAATTTTTTATGTGTAAAGTGGCATTAAAAAATGTCTCTTAATGAATATTTTTTGCAGCACTGCTAATATTTGAGAAGATAAGCATCACTGGGTATATACATTAACAAAACTTATCTATACACCCTTGAAACTAATTTATCTGTTTACCATTATGACATAAATATTTGATTTAAACTCAATTTTATCCAAAATCAATATATTCAGTTTCAAATGAAAGGATATTTTAATTTTCTGATTGATTAAGTGACGATAAAAATACTTTTCTAAGTTTCTATGGATCATGAGATAGAGAAATTGATTAAATTAGTGAAAGTTTTTGTTTCTAATATAATGCTACCTGAATTAACATTGTCTGTAATACAAATAAAAATGCAGGAAACTTCATCATCAAAAAATTATCATCTTTTTGTGTTGGAATCAGATAATAGTTGAATATACATTTGTGCATTATAAATTGTATTAAACAAATTTTAAGACAAAGTTTAATGAATTAATTTCTATAGTTATAGGTATAATAAAATTCATCATAGAATTTTCTTTATTTTTAAATCTACTTGAATATCTATTTTCATTGAAGTTTTATTCTATGTGAACTCTTGATAAATTTTTAATAGCTTATGAAAACATTTAATTATATATTTGCTAAATTCACTGATAAGAACTTTTTTTTATAAATTTTATTTTTAACAATTGAAAATTATAACTCTTTGTTCTCATATATCATTTAATTAATTAAATGCAAGTTTATAAAGAATTGTTGTTTTAAATGAAATGTAGCAAGATACATTTGATGAAAATCATTATCAAATAGCTCTTATATTGCGGTTAAAATATAATACCAAGTGAATTTGTTGCTTTAAGTTTATTTTGTGTTTCCTTATTTTATACTCTCATTTTAAATAAAAGTATGTGATTCTAAATAATTTAAAAAATTGAATTAAAAAAATTGTGAACATCGGATTTTACATAATTGAATTTTAAGCTCTTTCAGTTTATATATTATTGTTAAAACATTTTATATTAAAATTTTTTTTTCATGAACTGTTTAAATATGTCATTTTTTTTTTTTTTCTTTTCAGAATGCTCTATGCCTCTAGAAGTATGTATATTTTACAATATTCTTTTGGCTTATTTGTTATTCATACACAATAATTGGTTGAAATTTTATAGGATTATATATATATAATACAGAGCTTTTTAAATTTCCAAGTAGAAATATTGTTTAGCAAGAATAAAAATTTGAAATTCAGCATCAACTGAGTACAATTCTATACATTTAATATAATTAAAATAATATATAGGCAGATACAACATACCATTTCTAACCATAGAAAATAATATTCTTTGTATTTTAATAATTATTTCTATGAAATAATCCAGTTTTTTTTTGTTTTGTTTTTTTTGAAAATTTAATTTTTTCATTAGATTATAGGATTTTAATAAAATTTTAATCTGAAACTTCAATTGATTTTAAATAATTTGCCTATCATTTAATTAATGAAAATACACAAATAAAGATTCATTCTATTTTTTTTCATTCTATTTAATTTAAATAAATAACTGTGAGTTTCAGACTTATTGATAAGCTTTTGTTTTCGTATATACAGTATTGTGAATTTTACCCTAACTATGAAAAGTGCAAAGAATGGCTACAGAAAAATTTACCAGATGTGTTTGAACAAAAGATGAAGTTGGGTAAGTTTCTATTTCTTTTAAACTATCCATAATTTAAATGTTATAGGATGGACATTCATTTAGTATATCTATTGATAAGTGATACTTTATTATCAATTTACAATAGATTTTCCTAGAGACATTTTTTTGGAGTAGAGCATAAAATAAATATTATGTCTTTCTAATATTGCTCCTGTAACTAATTTCTGAATTATTAGAGAAGGACATTTAAAATTAAGTGAAGAATTATGTTTTATATTAATTGAGTTAATAAATAGATAACTGAGAAAAAGCCGTAACTTTTTTTGTATAATTTTCTAGTCCTGTTAGTAAAATATATATTTAATATTTTTAATGCAAAATAAAGGAGTTTTATACTTTTGTAATCAAAACAAATAATAAATTCTAGAATTTATTTTAGAAACTTGACATTAAATTGGTAGATGTAAACCTCTTTGACATTAAATTCGTAGATGTTTCTTGATATTAAATAATGACATTCAAATCTTCAGAATATTGTTAATTTGAATTGCAGAAGAATTATTTTTTTTTTCTTTTTACAGAATATTAGTAAGTCAAGAATTTGTTTCTAAATATAACTTATTAGGACTGGAAGATCAACTAAATATTTAGATTTGAACTTTTCATCTATAAGTTTATTGGCAAACAACATAAAATTTAACTCTTCACATCATTTAAAGCATTTTCCAACTAGAAATGTATGATCATCTTTAATAGTTTGGGTATAAACTGTTTGGCCACAGTTACTGGCTATTCATCTATATTTAACTGTACTTATGAGCTGGTAATATTATGTACTAGCCGCCTTTGGCGACCAGCTGGTTCGCCTGGAGTAATGCATTTTTTTTTTAAATTTTCAATTAAATCACATATTCATTAACCTTGAAGTAATTCCGGGCATTGATTGGTCTGAAATTAATATTTTCTTTAAGATGATGGACGGAAAGTTCTAAAAAAACACGTTTTCCTAATCATATTCTTTAATTTTATAAATCAGTTTTAATTATTGATTTAGAAGAATGATTGATGTAGCAACTTTTATTTAAAATATTAATAAAAATATTTTGTAAAATATAGCTCACAGTGCAAAGTATGAAGAAATCTAAAACTCGTTAATTCATGAATGCATAATTGGATTCAAGCCACATAAATTCAATCAGGTTTATCGTAAATAAAGAAGATTTATTGAATTAATAATATAGATATTGCAAATGATCATGGAATCCTTTGCCTTGCATTTTTTTAAAGAAAATATCACATTTTATATTTATTTTATTTTATCTAGTCACGTGGTAAAAGATGCATTTCTTTAGATTTATTTTGCTATGATAGTTTTTTTTTATTCGAACTTCCGGCATTCTTTTATTTTATCCAGTCACGTGATAAAAACATGGTTAAAATATTTCTTTAAAAATTCGTTAAAAATAGAAACTTACGTTATAAATTTAAAAAACTGATACCGTTAGAGAGCTAATTTTTTTAATCTTGAAATTGATATGAAAATCATGTTTGTGCGATAATATTTTCGAAAGTTATAGCGGAAAAACGTCGAAATTTCGCTTAAATTTTAATTAAAAATTCGAAAAAAAGGGGCTCCAAGGTGCACATTCCCGACCACCAAGGTACACATGTACCAAATTTGGTAGCTGTAGGTCAAATGTTCTGACCTGTAGAGCGCCAACACACACACGCACACTTTGAGCTTTATTATAAGTATAGATTTAGTGCTTGATTTTGATGGTAAATTCAATCTATTAAATAGTAAAATCAACTATTCATTATTTTAGGCTAATAATAGTATAATTTTTTTGTAACAAATAGTTTAGAATGCTGCATAAAATTCAAAGAAGAAAAATCAACTGACCATAAGTTTGTAAAAATGAAAATTTTACACTTTTAAATTTTTATCTGTTTAGTATTTATTGGCAGTCTTTTGATCCGCCATTTTAAGATTCATAATAATGCAATTTTTTTTAAATAAAAGATCTAGAAAAGCATTTTAACAAATTCAAAGAATATGATTTTGATATGTAGCATGTGAAAAAACTCGTATATGTAATCATTAAAACACCATTCAAAAAACCATTAATGAATGCATAGAAACCAACATTTCTCACTTTTGATTTCAACTCTATGTTCTTTGCTCCTGTTTGTAACCTCTTGTTCTATTATTTATATCTTCGGCAGGAACCAGTAGATCACAGTAAGATGTAATTTTATACATAGTCTTGCTTCTTATTCTGCTTGTTCTTTAAAATGCTTGATGTCTGAACCATTCATTTTTCTGTAATTTAATCTAGTAAAAAAATCTGTAAAAAAATTGAATCCCAAGAAATATTTCTATTAACCTATATCATTCATTTTCTTACAGTAATTGTGATTATTAATTTTATATTTTTAATAGAAGATACTTTTGTGTAAGATAATTATCATAAAAGGTTGTTTGATATAAAATCTCAAACTTGAATAGATATTAAAATATTACATTAACCTTATGCTTTGTTATAAATTTATAGTAAAATTACTGGTCATTTTCTTAGTATTTATGGTCATATTCCAATTTAAATTTTAAAATGATATATTTTTACATTTAACTTTTAATATATAAATTGGTGGGGAAGGAATTTTCCTTTGCTTTTAAACTATTTATTTCTGATTAATACCATATGAAAGAACAATAATTCATTGTTCAATATGTCAGATAAAATTCTTAATTCATCAATTTTTATTCCTTAAAACATCAATAAATTAAAAAATTATTGTTTTTAATAAATTCCTTACACTTTGAGTTATTGTAATATTCACTAATTATACCATTGCAGTCCAAAAACATAGAGCAGTTTTATAAATTATTTTTGAAAAAATAATCAAAATCCATTATTGAATACCCCTACATTACATGATAAATTTGAATTTTTTTTTAAAGAAACATTCGTGGGATGGCATAACTCATTTTATGTGAACACACTTCACTAGTTAAAAAGCCGTTTCTCACAATCTTTTCCTATCAGTAAAGTAATTTTTATATTTAATTTGATTTTTAGATTCAGAACCATCTCAAGGTGATGAAGAAAAGAAGCGCCAGAAACGAGGTGGTAAAGGAATGTTAAAAGCCAAGAAAAAAGCTGAAAAAGAGAAAAAAATTTGTATATCTAGAGCTCCCAGAGGAAAGAAAAAATTTGTTACTGTTATTACAGGGCTTAAAACTTTTGGTAAGTTGTAAATATCTTATTTTAATATATAACCATTTTTATTGTTTTAAAAATATGATAGGTTTGAAATGACTGATATTTAAGCTAGTTGATTTCGGCCACAAATTTAATTCAATATTATCTTATTAATTAGTGTAGTAGATTATGTAGTTTATAATATCAAAATTTAAACCTTCATATGTTTATTATTCAATAATTACATTACATTCATGCTGAAGTTAATGATTACATGACTAACTTATACATTTTTTTGGTAAGTAAAATTTTAATTTTTATGATATTATTATAATAATTTTTTTGTGCAAAGACACAAATTATTTTTAATAGAAAAAAAAAGACAAACATTTTCATATATTAAAAAACTTCATGATTACTTCTGTATCATTAAATGACATACATCATCAAACGCTCTCTATAAATATTAAATTCACTTATTATCCCCCCCCTCCTATTTACAGTGGCATATTTTTTTAAATCAGTTTTCTAATTTTCAAGTAATCTGAATAGGGACAATTTATGATTTGTTTATGAGTTTTAGTTTTTGTATTACTCTTCTAATTAATCCTTTTGAATGGTTGCATGTTAATTATATACATATATTTGCAACATTATGTATTTTAAGCAAGGAAATTCCATGATTTCAGATGATACTTTCTTTCTTCTATTATCTCTCTACTGAGAAATTTAATATACATTGTAGCACAAATTTTAATTATTTCAAATGATCATTAAAAGTGCCCATTTTGGCATTCTGAAGACAATAAAAAATAGATGTTTTTTTGGGGGGGAGGGGGATTTCTTGAACGAACTTAAATATGCTATTATTGAGATAAAACAATTTTAATGCTGCTTTAAAAATGCTAATGTTATGTGACACATAAATCATTTCTATCAAATTAAACAAACAGCACATGAACTATTCAGACTGCTGACTGAACACTTTTACAAGTGTACTTAATTTACTGCTTTGCTTAACTAATTAATAAAGCTGTAAAATATTACAATAAATGTTTGGAAGAGAGTTTGCCAGGAACTATTCAGTTAAAAAAAAGAAAATATAAAGAAATCGAAGTGATAGAAAAGGCATCTAACAGTCTTAAGTCAGTGCAAAAATAGGTTTTTGGTGACTTGACTGCCTTGTAACTCATCTACTAATTGCACTGAACATTTATATAATTAAATTTCCCATATTTGTCTTGGTAATGAACATGTTTACTGTCGCTATTTAAGTAATTGCTATGATTTTATTATTTATATCTTCCAATACTATTATCCCTCAAATAATTTCTACATTATTTTAAACACTTAAAAATTATGTTTGTAATCAAACTAATTTACATTTTCATATAATTTCTTAGTTTTTAGTGCATTAAAAATTAATTTGTTATTTATAAGTGCAGCTACAAAATTATTTATTTATTGAATTTCATCATATTCAGATTCATCTATCAAAGTGTTAGTCATGCTGTTGCTAAGATTAGGATTGTAAAATTAATCCCTGTCTTCTGATATTATCTTAGTGCCACAAAGATTTTCATTTCTATATGCTTATTAATTTGCTTGCACAATACTTACTAGTAGATAATTTTATTATTTTTTTAAATTTTGTTAAATAAAAAAGGATGTATTACATAGTAGTTGATTAGCAGCCTGAAAGGTCAATAAAGAGAATGAACCATAGGTCACCATAGGCAGCTAGCATTTAAGATAGAACTGGGGGTGGTGATTCACTTTGAATAGAACCAAACTTTGACATTGCTTAGTTGTGCCAGTTAAAAGGTTCACCTCATATGTATTAAAATTCAAATGCTTCTTTTAACTGAAGGCGTAAAATATACTTAAAAAGTTTAATTTCTTTTCATTAGATATAGATTTAAAAGATGCAGCAAAATTTTTCTCTCACAAGTTTTCTTGTGGTTCATCTGTGACGGGTGATGATGAAATAGTTATTCAAGGAGATGTTAAAGATGACTTATTTGACATAATCACAGAACAATGGCCTGAAGTAAGTTATTTAAACTCTAGTTTAGTAAAGCATCTTTACTTTTTAAATGAATATTATTGTGATTGATAATACTTGTACTTTTCAGATTGATGAAGATGTCATTGATGTACTGGGAGATCAGTCTCGGTGATCAAAATTATAATTAGAATTCTACAAAAAGTATACTTTTATGTACAATTTTGTAAAATAAAGCTTATTAAAAAATCTTAAGAACATAAATTAATGTTTTTTAAATTGATTTGAAATTACAAATATTTTTTTACACAAAGTTTATCAGTAATACATGCTTATTTTAATCAAATAATTGGCAGAATATTTGCTTGCAGTCATTATTTTGTATTGGAAATTAAGATATACTTTTGTATAGTGAAGCCTAGTAAAGCCATATTAAAAAAACAAATGCAATTTCATTAGAAGAATATAACTTAGAACTTTTAATGACTATCCAAAAATATAGTAGACTGTCAAATTTAATTGATGATGGAAAAAAAAGTATGAGGTGCAATTCCAAATATGCTGTTGAAATTTAGTTGATGTAATTATAAACGAAAGGCATTAAAACTTTACGGAAATTTGCATTGCCATAAAAAAAATGTAACAAGATTATTCATATACTCGAATATATAATGGGTGGGTAAATTATAGCCAACTTGGATGTTCTTCAATATGCCCAACAGTAAATTTTAAATGATTCTTCTCGATATAAATAATTCTTTAATTCATTTCAGAAGTGGATTGTTACTCTATTTTTTTCATCAACACCAGTAAAGGTAGTTCTATTTTTCTATACAACTTCAATACATATACATATATAATAGGTAAAATATTATAAATAATATTTAGAAATGCACTAAGAATAATTTTTTTTCAATTAATTAGAATACATAAATCTGTAAGCAACATAGATTCTTATGACTTTATCAATCACAGTAAAGTTAGTTAAATATCACAAAACATTTTACAATTATAATAATAGATGAGTAAAAGTTAAAAAGTTTGTTACATTAAAAAAGAAGTGTGAGAAATGAAGCTTCACCAATCAGCCTTTATCATAAAGATAATTTTGATTGTGTAAGTTTGCAAAATGTCTAAACCCCAAACACAAAATTTATACAGTAATACGTATAAATGACCTTTGTTGAAATACATAACTTAGTTTTTAAAAAGTAAATAATTTACATTTTTATAAAATTAGTGCAGGAAATTTTAACAATTTAGCATAGTTAAATTACATTAGAGGAATTTCAAGAAGTACATATTTTATTTTGTGAATTTATTTTTTCATTTTTATTTAAAACTTAATCTTTCTGTACTCAATCTTCTATTTCAAAAATAGTTGTGTAAAAAAAATTAAAAAAATCAGAGAATAAGATGAAGTTCTGCTGATATAAGATGAGTGGACAAAATGAACTTAAATCAAATTTTAATGAAAACTTTATTTAATAAACAGGAATGTAATTGATGTTAAAAATAATTTTGACCTTTTGAAATATTTTTTAAATATTAATCAATGGAAGTTAAATTATGCATTTAAAATGACACAAAGAGAATTTATTTTTACCTATCTACCTTTCATTAAAATAATTTCTTCACTGGAATAATTTGATTTTTTTCCCATCCAAGAAATTTATTGTAAATTAACCTTATTTAACCAATTAAGTAATTTAAAATTTTTTTTATCAGATATTAAATAAAAATCTGATTTCTTAAAGTTTAAAATTACTGTTAATGGCAGCAAATGTATTTTGTGTTTTTATTTAACATTTAATTAAATTAAAAATAAACACTTTTTACGAAACATTTTAGAAAATACGCTCTTCCGAAATGGAAGATGATTAACAAAATTTATTAAGTACTAGAATTGAAAAAAGCAGAAAATATGAAGAATCAAATTTAGTATCTCAATCTAACAAGTATGGAAAAAAGCAAAAACTTACCAGAAGCTTTTAAAATAAATTTCAACATAAATTAATAGACATGGAAATATTAATAAACACTAATATAATTTATAAGACTATAAAGAATTGCATTATGAAGGATTCCATGTACAATCTACATTTTCTGTTCGAACAATACCAAAGATTTTTTTTACACTTACAAGCTTGATACAACTGATAAATTAAGATTTTACCTCTTCGCTGAACTAATCAGCCTGTCTTCTAGTCAATTTGCAAATCATTTCACTCTGTTGTTTATTTAGTTACCCCATAAATATAGCAATTTTTATTAAAGCAAATAAAAAAAAGTATTTTTTTTTTTTTTTTAAATAATTGAAGAAACACACAGACCTTATCTTCAAATTATTATAAAAAAGAACAGGAAGGGGGGGGGATACCAGTTTCATTGGCAAAACTTTTATTATAAGAGAATATTTTAAATTTTCTCTAGCTTATAATCTGCAGGTTGAAGTGGTATATGCAACTGAAATATATAGTAAGTTGTGCTTCAACTGTAAATTAATTATAGCAAAATTATTGATGTAATTGAAGATAATGACCAGTTATTTAAATTAAAAAATCTTGGATAATAACTGTAGGTATTGAAACTACACTTTTTTAGATCTTTACAATTACATTCATGAGAAGTCATATTATTTCTGATTAAATTTACAGGATATTACATCCTAATTCTCCGAGTGTTATCTAAAATTTTATATCTCCCTTCTTTTTTCCCCTCATAAAAGGATCTAAGCATTTCCTTTAAAATTCAAACTACAGTGATAAATTTGTCTAGTATTTTGCACAAAATTATTATAAAATGTTTCTCATATCAAGATTACCACTATAGTAGAGAATAGGCAATGGATTTTTACTTTATAGGTATAGTTATATATTTTACAAATTAAATTTCAATTTATTAATCTAATGGATAAGATAATACCAAAGTGAATGTACATTCAAAATCTCATGTTCTATATAATAAAATTCGATATACTTTTCATGAAATTTCCTCATTCAAAAGGATTTTTTTTGTAAATATGAACAAAAGATGTAATGAAACTGCTGTAAAACATGAAAGTATTGGTACATTAAAATAAAGATTAAAAAATACACACCATCTTATTGTTGTATACTGATCTATTAACAGAAATACATAATCATGTGAAACACATACATGTTAAATGAAATGCTTTATCTCACGAGTGAAATTACAGAAAAAAAAAATTAACCGATAAAGCATGCAGTCAAATTGGCATTAAAGGTTACGTACTTATATTTAATAAGATCTTTTTAAAATACAATCCCTTCAAAAGCAGCAGATATATTCATTTTATAAACAAAACCCTTGACATTTAAACAAGAGAATAATTTTTTTTCTTTCAAATTTATATATATTATAAAATTAATATATTAGTGAAAAGGTTCAAACAATTTTGGCAGCATTCTACGATTATTCATTTTTCAATGATATTTTATTTTTGTAAATATTTAGTTCTAATTTTTGAAACGAATTTCTGCATTTTTATGTTAAAGGAAAATGAAAATTCAGATCTGCTTATTGAAATAAAAACATTTTATTCCATGTAAGAATTCAAAATATTTTTTTAAATAAATCTTTTTATGCTACAGCTAATAAGCATAAATCCAAAAACGTAAATTTATATTTTATAAACAATATTTTTATCAAAATAAAATATTAAATTTTTTTTGAGTGTATTAAAATTTTACCATGTGAAAACATTAAAATAATTCTGCTTTTATTTAAATAAAAATGCAAGAAATATCTGACTTAAATACTGTTCTTAGTTTTCAACCACTTTTGATTTAGGTTTAGAATAGACTTCCTTGGCATGCACTTGAACAAATTCACTCTTTCTAGGACCATAAATAAAAACTCCAGTGAGCCAGTTGCCATATACACAGCCAGTATCTAATCCAGTTGCACGAAAATGTCTTTGCAACATACGCTTTGCATCATGTCCAAAGTATACATGCTGAGGTCCACCCCATAGTTGAGCCCATGGTTCTCCTTTACTTGTGTTTTCAGAAGCTATTAAACCTTCTTCCCAAAAATAATCTGTCATCACAACATTTCTCATTCGAACCATATTTGTAGGATCATTGATTTCTAGTGGTACACCAGGAACAAGACCTGCATGGACTATTATAGTATTTAAAGATGGTAAACTAATAGTATAAGGTAGCTCCGTTAAAAAGCGGACATTTTCATCAGATAAATTCTTAATCCACAAGTTTTTTTCTTTTAACTGATAGTCTGATTTTTGTGCATTGAAATACTCCTTTAAAACTACTTCATCGTGATTCCCTCTGACAGCTAACATTGATTTAGAATTTCTGATTAAATCCAAAACTTCAATGTTTTTTGGACCTTTATTTACAAGATCACCAACAAATAGTTTCAAGACATTATCACCAGCAACATGGGCTTCATCAAGCAATGTTACCAACTCATCAAAACAACCATGTATATCACCAATAACAATTATTTCTTCAAATTGTTCAAGGAAAGAAGAATCCAACTGTCTATGAAGCACCTGAGGTAGAGGAATATTATAATAGTGAAGATATCTTCGTGTTGGCTTAGGAATTAACCTGTTTATAGAATGTAAAAAACATACTGCCAGTGACACCATTTTAATATTATATTTTTCTCTAGCACCAAGTATTTATCTTGAGTTTGATGATACTTATGGTATTATGCAAATCACTTATTCCTCATTCCTGCAAGATAAAATACAGGAACATTTAATAACTGAACATATTTAATGCATATCAATGAAAAAGTTTCAGATTCATTTCATACATAGAATATCTAAAATTTATACATGCAAGTGGTGTATCTTGATGAAAAGCAAACTATGTTATTGCTTTCTATAAAGGTGCAGATTTAAAAGAAAATGATCAAGTATATTAAATCAAATTTCTCTTTTGTCAGACAAAAATGAATAAATTAATCAAAATTAAAACACAGATAGTTCTAGTAAATGTTAATTCAACCTTCTGATTGGCCTTTTCCACTTTTTATGTTCAAATTAAAAACAAATATTTATATTTCCTTAAAATTCTATTGCACCTAAGGTAGATTTAAAATTTTAGAGATATGTATGTATAAAAAAATTTGGTTTATATGCTTAACCAATGCGTATTACCCACATACCAGCAATTAATGACCAAATTTGTCATATAAATCCGTTGGCTATATTTTGAATGAAATGTTAAGTTAAAAGTTCGCCTACACTCTAATTTTTATAATTGTTAGACAAAAATGATAACACACTTACAAGCTTGACAAAATAATTAAGAAATCCCATTGTGTTACAATATTGACAGATTATAAATACTCTATCTAAACTTTATTAAGAAAAATAAAATAAAGGAATATAAATCAAGCATCTTAGAATATGTATAAGAATTTGTATTTATTTATTTACTTGAAAAACAAAGTTACATTATAATAAAAATTAATGAATGTAAAAGCAAAAATTGCACTAGCCAAGGGGAAGGAAAGAGCAATATCAAAATTTTAAAAAATTATATTACATATATACCAATAAAACCACTTAATGTATCCAAGCCAAGCTTAAATGTATCCATTAATGAAATTTTCCCCATGTTTTATGCAGTATGTTTTATTTTTATATCTCAATGATGACTTCTTACAATTTTATAAAAATATTTTGCAATTCTTTTTTAGAACTAAATTTAGCATATAGTGTTTCTTGTAAACATAAACACAATAATTGCTGTCTTTCCTTTAATAAAATTTTAAAATTTTTTTCAAAAAAAAAAAAAAAACATTCAATTGTAATCAAATAAATTTTAACTACTATATAATTTGCAAAATTAATATTTAAAATAATTTCAATTTATATTGTTAATATTAAGGAATCAATTAAAAATTAAGATAAATTAAGAACTGAACTGAAAAAGATAAGCCTAAATTAATTATATACATCATAAATAATAAAGATTTCAATATAAAATGAAAAAAAAAATAATATGTTGAATAGCATAATATGAACAAATTCTTAATACTTTCTTTATCAATAATGAAAAATGTTTGATAAAATCAAAATAAACAGCAAAACTTTTATTTGTTATGCTCTAATAGGATTTAAGATCTTACATTGATTTCTAATTTATTTAGAAACAGATATTATGTATTAATTCATAAAATAAAAATTCACTTAAGTATTTAAATTTTTAAAAATAAAATTTTTTTAGTCAAGTTCCTCAATAAGAGGCTTTTTATTTTTTTCATTATCTTTATTTTGAGGTTCAAATTTATCAGTAACTGGCAAAAGCTCTGGAATAATTAAAAGAACTGCTTCTGAAGCAATGTCACGTATTGTAGTCTCAAAATCTAAACACCAACTCATAAAATACTCAATTTTTTTCATTGCAAATAATAACTTTTTGCAAAAACTTTTATCTACATCTTTTTGCTCTTTATTTGCATACCTAAGTTCAAGAAAGAGTAATTTAATATCATGCAATGCACATAAAACAAATGCAGAAGATTTTGCATTATCAGGGCCTTGCATTATGCTTCCCACATCATTGATAATACTTTTCACAAAAGTTAAGGATGTACCAAATTCTGAAGAAGAAATCAAACGAATTGAATCCTGAATAACCTCTTCTAAACTAAAATAATTCTTTCCTTCAGATAACACTGGAGAAAAAACAAACATATAATCTACAACATCTTCTCGAAAATCTCTTAAATCGCAATTATAAAATCGATACAAAAAAGCATAGGAATAAAGAACATTAACTAAATTGAACTTTATACAATCAGAAGGTTGAATAGAAGTTAAATCAGATAATTTCTTGATATTGAGAGGATAAGGTGGGCGAGATGCAACATCATCTTTCAAATCAGTTTCAGCATCTGCCTCTTCCACGAGATTTAAAAGGTAATTAGTCCACCATGCTTGTTTCACCGGCACAATTGCTGCTAACTTTTTTTCATCTTCTAAAAATGTTTCGAATTTCTTTTTCTCTTCATCATTTAAATTCTGCCAGATTACATTTTCATCAACATCAAGTATATTTATTCCAGCAAACCTGTCTTCTATTGGAAGATCATCGTCAATTAGATCTTCATCACATTCTTCTTCGAATTTTTTCAATAATTTTAGCATATTTTCTTTTTCAGCACGATCACATGATTTTTCCTGCAGAGACTGTTTAACCCATTCTTTGAAAAAGGATTCGCTACATTCCACATGATTCTGAGATTTATAACAAATTGATGAACAGTACTTCTGGTTACATCGAGGGCAAGAATAAATTCCTTTACCTATCCTGCAAAATGCGCAGTTGGGAGTTTCTTTAGACAAACTCATTTTTCAATTATGCATACAGAATTGTTATCGGCATAAGAACATCAATTTAAAAATAGATAATTCTTTTTTCTCCAAGTTGTGTATATACACGCGAACATTAGAAACACAATACATTAACCAAATTTGAAATTACAGGCAAATAAAATGTATATGAATTTACACAATCAATGAAAACAAAAACATACCATATAACACTTCGTTTCCACAGTTAGTTGCTTTGCTATATTACATATATCTATATACTGCACATAAACCTGCTTTCACCAACAATATGCTTATCCTTTATTCAGCTCATGACGCACTAGAGTTGATGTTGAATATAGCTTTCACAATCAACAATTAAAATCAACGTTTATCAATCGAATGTTAAGATTTCCCTTCTTTTATAAAGAAACTCAAAAAATACAAATGCTTTTCCTTAAATTAAAAAAAAAACTAATTTTTTCATTAAGCCATTACGTGTCACCAAGATGTTCGAAAATTCTTCAGCACCCTAGCAATTAGAGATGCATAATCCAAGATTTTTTAATAACAAATATTTTTGCTATTGTTATTTTAAAATATCTGTTCCAAAAAACTTATTTTAATCACATCTTTAATTAAAAATTACTAATTAGAATTAACAATATTTTTAATTATAATTAATATTTCATTCATTAATTTAATTAATGTGGAGTTTACAGTTTATCAATTTGAGCTACAGTTTTAAGCTTGATTTTTTTCGCAACCATATAATTAATTCATTTATTGGATTGAAAATTTTCTGAAAAAAAAATTGAAATTAAAAAGTATCATTTTTTTTTAAAATTTTCACTTTAGTTCTATATTTTACAAACAGATGGCGCCTGCAAAATGAATGCAAATAGAAGGTCACTTGACGGACAATTATAAATGATCTCTATCGAATACTCATATTGCCAAGCAAGAAGTCACTAAAGTTAAGAAATCACTGATACCATAAAATAAGCAATTACTTCACTCTTACAAGCATATCCTGAGAATAGGGATGACGAATATTTTCAGAACGGTTATTACGTCACCAATATCAGAAAGTCACAGATACCAGTGATCAATACTTTTCATTGAGAGGTGTGATTCAAATCACACCATGGTAAGGGTGTGATTCAAATCACACCCTTACCATGATCGTATCGTATTGTTGATATTTCAACTACAGCTCTTGCAATCACAATAGAAAGTTACAATAGATACGATCTATCCAATAGAAGCTCTCAAACAGAATTCAGTTATTCATAGGGATAGGGAAAGTCCCTTACACAATGATGCATTTCTTGGAACAGACCTCCCACTAATAGTTCTGGTGGGGCGGGCAACGGAGCCTATTGTTCACATGTAGACACGTTTCTCCTTTCACAAACAGTCGTAGTTCTGAGCTGTTCAGGTCTTATAGCAAGATAATGACTATTGTTGGAAGCAGTTGCGCGGCTGATCTTATTTGACGGAAACAAGATTTCTTTCGCACTCAAGTCTCCGCAGGAAGATTTTTTTAAAAAATTTACTGGTATTTAACACTTTTATCGATTTAATGATATCGAAATTTCATATTTGATGTCATTAAATCGATATAAACACCATAATTACTATATTTTCATGATTGTAATCATTTGATATTCGTATAATTAAATTTTCTGTGCTTAATTAGCATGAGAATACCGTTGCTCGGAATGATAGCTCGTGTTTTTTAAAGCTCTTTTAAAACTAAATGGGATATTTTAAATAAATTGCTAATGATAAATTTTTCCTCGTGAATTTTTTGACAATACAGAAATTCATCCAAATGTGTATATATATATATATATATATATATATATATATATATATATATAATTTATAACAGAAAATCTAAATGCTGGCGTCACGTATATATCAATACTTTTGTTTACATAACATCAATTTTATCAATAAATTGAATTGAATTTTTGATTAATTTTGTTAGGAATGTTAAAAGACTGGTAACATCGCAAAAGTCTTTAACACCGTAAACTCTTTTTTTTAAAGTTTATCAAAGAACAAATATTTCTTAGATAAAGCAACAGATTTATAAAATCTTTTTTTCTAAAAAAAGGAATTTCAAAGATTCTGTATTTATTTTACAATATTTTGAAGCATTTTTTTGTTGATTTGTAAATGAGAATATTCATTAAAGGATAAAACTGTGTGAATAAGTGAGATAGATGTATCTTGTGTAAAGTGCAGCAGGAGTTATAATTCAATGTCTCTATGTACATTCTAATGCAAAATAATCCAGATAAATGCTTCAAAGATGCGTGGGCAATAATTTACTTTTGAATATTCAAAAGTATAGCATTCATAATTATGCCTTGAAATAACAATCTGTTGTTTACTCGTATCAAATAAAGAATTATATATTACTTCACTCATATTTTATTACTGATAGGAGTGTTACTTATGAAACGAAACTATAACTGCACACATAAGTAGTAACAGGGGCAGTAACAACGTTAAAATTTGCAGGTTCCAAACTGGAAAGCAATTTTTATCAGTACTTTATTATTATAATTAAAAGCAATCTAACAGTCTAATACTACCATTTATCTTTGCAATTAAGGTAAAGATCAATGATAGTGTTTACCTCTCTACTTTCTCTTATGGTTATGTTTATGCAGTGCAGCGTATCCGTATTTCTTTATACTGTTAAATAGAATCAAGTATGCATGAAGCACATCTTCCTATCTTTTTAGATTGGAGCGAAAATTGGATACATGTTTGTAATAATGATGTCAAAGCAAAGCAATTTCATTTATCCATTTTTTTAAATGATTAATCAAACTCTCATGAATAGACAGACTGACGAATAATCACTCCTTTTACAAATTATATTAAAAAATTTAATACAATTATATATTTTGATAAAATTACAGGATATATTTAACTTATCTAGTTGCTTTTGTTTTTAGGTATCATGTTCACTTATAACCGATTCTGCAAATTTTTAGTTTATATTTAAAATTTTGACCAATAGATATGTCATCAATGATCACCTGCTCTCCGTACTTTTAAAAGAAAATTTTAGGCATTATAAACTTACCTAAATTTATGTGGAATAAAATACTCTTGCATAATATTTTAAAAGTGGTGGAAATAAACGAGAGAAAAAATTGCGATAAAATGTCGATTGTTTTAAGTTGTATTAAGATTTTAAAATCACTAGAAAAGTATGCAACAAGAATAAATTCTAGATAAATATATTTGATATGCATTTACATTGGTACAATTCATAAGGTTTTGAGTTGTATATTTCATTACTTGGAATCATTTAAAAACGAAAATGTAATTATTTTTTAATAGAGAATAATGATTATAAACAATATTGAATTCTGATAAAACAGCTACGAGATGTTTTAGGGCCTGGATAATTAATATCTAAATGGCCAATTATGAGACTCTAATACATTTTTTTTACCTGTCCAACCAATTTTCTGACTAATTTTTGCTAAAAATACCCAGCAAAAGTTAAGAAAACAACTCTCCGTGCAACGATTCGCAAAATGATGTTATCAACTGTCGGGGTTTGACTAAACAGAACAGTCTTCTCATTCACTATTCTTAGAATCCCTTAGACTTTGAAGTAGAACACAATAAACGAAAGCGATAACATTTGACTTGAATGAGCCTGTCCTACCCTTAGGGACTCTTGACCTCTTGTAAATTTGAGGGAACACAAAAACTCGTTTGCAGTGCTTCTCGTTTGAAAAACCGATGCGTTTTTGACACAGGTTTCGCATTCCTAGCTTTTCAGAAGTTTCACATGTAGAATGAAACCTTCCAGATCGAAGATGGTAATCTAATTAAAAGAAATCTCCATGAATCTCATGGCATCTACATAATTTTCAATAAAAAAAGGATCTCTTTTACAGAATTTTTTAAATAATAAATCGGACAATAATTTAATTTAATTTAACTTAACAACAAAAAAAAGAGTATCATTTAAGATATACTTGCCCTTCAAATATCCGGTTTAGTCAGTGTCAATAAATGATTAATAAAAAAATTTGAAAAAAAATAGATTAAAGCAAAATATAATAAATAGAAAAAAGTTTTTTTTTTTCATTTTTTTACTACAAAAAGCTAAAAATCTTTTTTTATATTTTAAGCACAAAATTAATTAAATCATTCCTGATGACTGTCATAAAAAGCACAAAATATCGAATTATTTATTAATTTTTTTACTGGAAAATGTCTCATTGATCGGCTGAACGTTTTTCAACGAGCAATCCTCCTGAATTTTGATACAATTAGTTGACGAAACTGCATATCAATGATTGATAACCGATTGCTGTCAAAAGAAAGTAATTGGTCTTGAAATCCTACAGAGAATATCTGCTGGAAACCTGAAATTGTTTCAGACCAATGATATATGTAAAGACGCTGTTATTGCCATAAAATTTCCTTGTTCTGTCATTTTCGGTTTCGCTTATAAGTTTAAATAGAGATGTGAATTTTCAAGCTTATTATTTCTATTACTTAGTACTGTTTATTCAAAAAAAATTTAAAAAGAAAAAAAAAATGAAATTTCTTTTACACAACAATGCACGGAAAAAAAGTATTGGGATTTTGCATAATAATTAATAAAAAATTTGGGAGATTAAAAACAAAACAATGACTGTGAAATTCTTTTATAAGTTAGATTCGTAAGACATTTGGAATTATTTTTTGTTTATGGAATACTATGAAGTGTTAGAAATGATGCCTTCTTAAATGAATAACTTTTTTAAATCAATTTTTCATATAGAATTAAAAAGTCAATTTTTCTATAAGAATTAAGATTTAAAATGTGAAAGCAGTAGAAAAGTATTATTTAAAGTAAAATTTCGTCCGGCCACTTTTTCCTCCCCCCCCTTTTTTTAAGTGTGTTAAATATGAAACAAAGCAACGTTTCAAAATGCTTGCTGATTGAAAGCGGCGTGTGGATAAAAGGTTTACGGAAAATCAGCAGATGATTTGAACTTGGGAGGTCCGTCCTTTATTCGCCCTTCCCCTGAGTTACTGGGCCCCTTACCACCTTTTATGACTCGACTTCCGGGAAAAAACACTATCTGAAAAGAAGGATCAGTATCTTACGCTTAAATAGGCAATTACTAAACACACGTGAAGACCAATATGTTTTTCCCTCACCAATTTTTCTGATATTTGCAGTTTTATTTTGTTTTCGCCTTTTCAAGTTTTTGTTTGAAATAAAAAAAAAATGTTACCAGAATAATCTTATTTTATTGTTAACCACATCTTAAATTGATAATTTTTTAAGAATGTCTTAAAAACTGCTGCAGATATATTCGATTCACAAATCTTGATTATGATTATTGTAGATTTAAATTTAAAATATAACTTAGATGACTTAGTGTAAAAAAAATTAATCAAGCTAAAATGCAAGATTTATGGAGACTATATGATTTTATGCAAAAAAGTGAGTTAATAAAGCAGTCTTAAAAAATGTATTTAAATGGTAGATAGATACTTATTAATAATAGTATTTGTTGCTTGTAATATGATGCCATTGCATACATTCTAGAAGTTCCGATTGAATGTTGCCTCAAATATTTTCAAATGCTTTAAATCACTCTAGAAAGATTACTTAAAGCAAATGTCTACACATTAAAACTGGGAATTTAACTTATGGAAAAATTGTGAAAAAAGCTAAACTCCTAAGCGCTTCTACAATAAACTTGTAGAATAAAGCTGTAGAATAAGGTTATTAATGAAAAAAAATTTAAATATTTAATAAGGTCTTATTTTAATGAAGAAGCAAACATACTATTCGCAGCATTTCAGTAAATATTATAAAACAATGTGGTTAGTAAAAATTAATAAAAACGCAGAGCAAATAATTAAGATTTTTATTCATTAACGGTTATAAAATATTCTAATAATGCAATTTTTTCGGTACTATGAAATTAAATCAGCTCTATTTATTCTTAAAAATGCACACACAGGCACATAAGACAACTGATAGAAGTTTTTAATAGTAGAGCAAAACATAATATCACCCCATATAAAAATTATACAAATACATACACATCTTTTGTTTGTTTATTTGTTTCAAGAATTAAATATTTACCCCTAATTTCGGGGAATAATTTTTAGAATCCAATATCATAACAATGCTTTAATTCGCTTAAATATTTTTTTTTTTTAAATTCCCAACCGTATCAAGAAAAAGTTGTATATACCTCTGGGTGGTTAAATAATCTGAGTATGGCTTTTCTAAAATTTATCTCTATTCCACAAAAGATTACTTAAAAAAATAGTACTTTAAAAAAATAAATGGGCTTTTTTAACTCTCCTTTCTTCCCAGCTGTGGGGGGTTAATCACCTAGGGGGGGGAATGGGTTTCTAAACAATTTCGTTATCTTATCTTCCTCACTTACAACGTCATCCCCCCATTCTTTTCTCCCCAACTTTCTTATGATAGTAATCTGTTGTTTTAAGCTAAACTCTAATCCGAAAAAAGAATAATAAAAGAAAGAAAGACTTTAATTCGAAAAAAAGAGAAAATTCAAACGAAAGGTCTATTTTTCGCACAAATCGAAAATTCGATGCGAGAAGCAACACTGACACTGCTTTCGAGTGGCTGGGAATTAATAAGTGTTCCTACCGGGAGGGAAATCTGCAGAAAAGGAAAGCAATATCTTGTCCAATATGTGACTCTTCAAAGAAGTAAACAATACAGCAAATGTTAAACAATGTAGGAGATGGAGAAATTCAATTGTAAAAGAAATTTCATTTCAGAACAATGCATAGTTATATTATGTGATCCATCCTAAGAAATTAGATTTAAAACAAGCCTTTTCAAATTTTTTTTTCAAAATAATTCACAAAGAATTTAAAAAGGCCTTTAAAAGGAATATGAAATTAGTTATTCTTGGGATAATCCATTCATCTAATGATTCTTTCTAATTGTATTAAAGAAATAAAATTCTTTTACTAAGATTACATCCATAAAAGTATTATTTTGTATGAGAAATATTTACACGGTAATTTTTTTTTCAAAATATATTTAACGGAAAAGAATATAAGACCTCTTGGTGATGCAACGAGTGGGAAATAATCACTTCAAGAAAATTGTCCTTTTACTTTATGAACATAAAATTAATCACTTTCAGGTTAATATGCAATGAAATCTCATAACAAAAGCTGATAATTCTTCGTAATAAAAAAGCAGAAATGAGATAGAATTATCAAAACTGCATAAATTCAAATAAATTGAATTTCAAGTTTCATTAAAATACTGAAAAATGTATCGAAAAAAATATTTTACTCATCAAGTCGGCTATAGGAAAATATGCTGTAAGTGAAAGGGAATAAAAAGAATCTCAGATTACTGTCAACGAAAACCGCAAATGTTTAACTCCTTCAAAATGACATTGCACTATCAAAACTGAGACGACATCTCTGAAAACTGCAAGAGGGGTCGGGGGGGGACGCGTAACTACCCTGAAGATTCTTCGATCGCTGGAATTCGGCTAAAGAAAAGGAGTATCGACTGATCCTGACCCTTCAGGAGGTGAATAGAAAATCCCAGAAACACAAAATAGTTTTCTTCTGTGTCTTTGAACCATCGGGGGGTGTAATCTTTGAGGGCTCCTTCCCTTAACGCTTAAAGGGAAAAAGAGAAATCTGAGAGTGGACTTACAAGTGAACGGACCCGATATTCTTGGAATTATCGGATCGTTGAATTGCATATCACTGAAATTTATCGGAAAGGTAATTTCACCCTTTCCTGTGATTCACAGGAAAGGGCGTAGTAACAATATAGACCTTGACTCATTTTGCAATGCACTATAGATAATTTTTAACTGCTTGTGACGTAATGTTGTGATTGCGTTTATTGTGGTCACTGCTCGAGCCATCTATTGGTGAAATATTGAACTATAGTAAACATTTTAAAGAAATAACATATATTTTGAATTCAACCTTTTTAGAAAATGGTTTACTTCAATAAACAAATTAAGTATAAAGTTATGAAAAAACCGAATTAAAATAGTAAGCTGAAATAGATAAATTAATTCAATCACACATTACTTAAATTAGTTAATTAAGTTTTAATTAAAATTAATAAATTTAATATTCAATATTAATTAATAATTTTTAATTAAAAATATGATTGAAATAACAGATATTTGGAACAGATATTTAAAAATAACAATAGCAAAATTATTTGTTATTGAAAAAATCGTGGATTATGCATCTCTACCTGAGAATAGCATCAATTATAGTGATATGCGGTTTCGAATGATTCTGTAATTCTATAAATAGCTGGTTCGTTCATAGATTTCACCATCTCTTTTTACGATTCAATTAAGGGAATGGGAAGAATTACTGGCCTGGAGTTGGAAATCTGTTTTAATGTTTATTGTCCTCCTTTAGGGGACACCATTCCTTTTCTTCCTCTTCCTTCAGAGGCAATTTCTGATTGCAGATGTTCTCTGACGGGGGAGGGTTAAAAATGCAGTTAACCTTGAAGCATAGGCAACCCAAACTCGGAAAAAATTTCCTTGAGTTCGGCATTTAACGAGAGAAACTAGAAAATGCATTCCCCATCTTTTAAAGGTGTTTGTTGAAAATAACCTCTTCGATTTCAACCACCCATAGAATTAATGGGTCATCTGTCCTTTCCATAGTAAGCGGGCTTTTGTGTGTGTGTGTGGTTTCTCCTCGTCCGAAGCCTAGAGAAAGCTTTTAATCGTATTTATTTTATTTTATTTCCTTGAAAATTATTTCATCAGAAAGAGAAAATATTGCATTAAATATTATGACAGTAACTAAATAAATTGCAAATGGGATATCTGCTGAATAGTTTAATACATTAAACAAAAATTTTACAAATTTTCAATTATATTTAAAATTAAATCAATTTCTCAAACATTACTGAAGTTGCGAATTTAATTGACAAAACTTGAACATAACATTGTGAATTTTATTTTATAATTTTGTCTCATCCATTTGGATAAGATGTAACGATTTATATAGAATGTATTAAATATCCTAATTGTTTATATTTTCTTTTAAAAATATTCACTTGTCTTCGTCATCACGCGGATAACAATTCTCTACTGGTTTGTAAACTAAAAACATCCTTATAATAATATATGGTTCCCATAGAATATAATATAATTTTTATTCCTGACGTAGTTTGAACCATTTATAATATAAATTACTAGAGGCGTTTTTCCATTATACTGCCGATGTATAACATTTAAATTGAAAAATTCTTCGTTAAGGATTTCAGTTCTCATTTCAGAACAGTATGTTTTAAAAATATGCTTAGTTTTGTAGACATTCAGTATCTGAATTATAAAAACATTTTTTTCTGCACAAAAATTTATTGATCAGTAAATAATCAGATTTAAAACAATTAATATACTGTTACGGATTTCCTTATCCTTATACTAAAAATCCGTCGAGTTCTTTTTATCTTGTACAGTGGGTGTGTATGGTGTGAGAAGATGATGATGATGCAAACACAATGATCAGTCCTTTAGTAGACGACACCACAGAAGTTTATTTACAGGACGAAGACAGAACAGCACAAAGACGGCAATTATTTACACACAACTCTGTACAGTTGAGACGAACACACAGGACAACACACTGCAGTACTCTACTTCAGATAGTAGAAGTTTACGGTAGCAACAGTAGTGACAATGTCCACAGCTCACAGAGCGGCTAGATAGGATTCAGCAGGAGAGGGAATCTTTAAGGGATTCTCTTCTACGCTCAGGTAGGTCTCTCAGAAACAGGCTGAAACTATTCCTCTGTCTCTTCTTGCCTTTGCTGTTGACTCACTACTTCGCACAACGGGACTATTCCAGTTCGGGACAGCTGTGTTCCCAACGACGACACAACGGGCTACGACACACGACGCAGGCTTCGTCAGTATATGCCACACAGAAGTCCTCCGTTCAGGACTCCTCAGTTCAAGACCTCTCTCTATTAGGTCTTCTCGATTAATTCCACAGCGTTACTTGTCTTATTCATTGAACACCAGACCGTCGTACTTCGACTTGATTCCAGTTTATTCTTCTTCAGGTCTTCTTTCCCTTTTCTCCGCTGCTCAGTTCGACTTGACTCACTCGCAGCCGCCTGCCTTATATAGTGATGGAAGGCGGGGCTAAACATCTTCTGGACCAATCAGGAGCATTTTGGATGTATCTCGGCTCCTAATGGACGGATCGGAAAAATTCTCAATGTTTCGGGTTACTTTTCATTTTGTAGCCAAAGTCGCCAAATCTCCAAATGGTCACCAAGTTTGTCGCCAAGCCTTGGGACCACTGACGTCTTACCCATTCACTATCAATACATATTACAGTAAATCTCTCTTCCTTACGGTGACAGTATCAGAGCGGGAAAGCAAAATCACAAGTTCATAACAATACTAAACTAAGCCTAGATATGGTTTAAATAGAGTTCGATGCATAGGATTTGATTCCAAAAATATTACGTTAAAAAGTTGTTAACATTATTTTGGATGGTCCTTTTTCTGTATGACATTCTCGATTATCAGCACTCGTTATCAACTACTAGTATCTTTAATAGAAAACGAATTAGATTATCTTTGAGAAATGCTTAAAATTAAATCTAGAATTCACGACTTTTTTTATGAAGCTTTGTTTTATATCTCAATGCAAATATTTTCTGAATAATTTGAGTGTTGAGTTATCTTTCAGTGGACTGAAGTAAAGATATAAGCATTTTAATACTTCTCTTCTGTTATTTGAAAGCACAGAAAAACTACTTAATCATTATTTTCATCGATTTTATGAATCTTCTTCAATATTTTAAAATTACATGACTAACTTTTACTGAATGATTAATCAAAAAGTATTAAATCAATCGTTTTCATAATAACAAATAATGACGAAACCGAGAGCTTACTTAAACATACACACCGAAATATATTTTTGCAGGAATATATCAAGTTCAAGTATGAAAATTTAAAACTGAAAAAAAAAAGTAGGAAGTAACATTTTATTTTCGGCACCGAATACCTTCATTACACCATTGCGTGATATCAAGTAATTCTTGGTTCAAATATTTATCATTCATTTAGATGGACTCAATTATAAGCATATATTAATATGAAGCTGTAAAATCTTTTTCAAAGATTTTTTTAGCTGTTAAGAAATGTTTTTGTAAGAACCAACTAACTCTTGTTCTGAAAGCAAATATTTTATTTTATTTTTATTAGTTAAAAGAAGGAATCATTTATCTGCCAAATCCTTTTTGCTGTAATTGTTTAATTTTAAGGATGAAACGAAGTTTTGTTCATTTTCTGTCAGAATATATTGAATTTTTAATATTTTTCTCTAAGGAGAGTATTTGTTTCCTTCATTTCTTTTTTATTCTGAAGAAAGTCTATCCCACATTTTATTGTTATTGAAATGAAAGTAAAATGTGCCATTGCTTTATTTTGAGGCTCTGAAAAAAGCTTTTAAGCTTTGATTTATTTTGGTTTCAAAGAAACTTCCATTTACTTTCAAAAGAGCAGTGTTTATCTCTAGAAAATTTTTTGATTTAAGTTTTAACTTGGCAAACACCCAATTTTTTTTTCTCTCTCAGAAATTGCTTTGATTTTTTGGCTCTGAAAAAAGCCGTTTACCTGAATGGAGTTTTATTATTATTTTTTTTGGTACTAAAAATAACTATTTTATTATTTAGTTAGTTTTGCTACAGTAGTAACTTTTATTGTAAATAATATTTAGTTATTTCCTTACTTAAGAGATTTTTGTTCCTATGTTGTTCTTATATATTTCCAATTAATTTTAATTCAGATACTCAAATTTTTACTTTGCTGAAATGTTTGGGCTTGACTTTGAAATTTATTAGAAAAATATTTATTTGTATTATAATAAAATTATTCTTGGTTTTAGGCGTTAGTTCCATTCAACAAAATTGTATGAGACTTCATGGAGTGATCTTTATCAATGCAAAGGACACCGGATCCATTGTAGAGCTATTATCACCGAGAGATGTAGATTGGGAACGTTCTGTATATTGACACGCTAAAATGAAGACCTAAAATGACCGCTAAAATGAAGACCATCAAAGAACCTCGGATAACCGCAAGTGAAGCGAAATACTCCAGAATGAAGGCATGCATAGGGTTGTTTCTGAAATAAGAAACTCACTGATTGTTATCAGGCGATCCTACAACAACAATGGGAGGAGAGGGTCTTTTCCTGTCGCGTGCATCTGTAGTTAAGACTTCCCCTATGCAAGATTGAATTCTTATTCAAAAGTTTCCATTGGGCAGACCATATCAATAGTTATTTTCTATCGTGATCCAGGAACTTTTCTATCGCAATCGAAATGTAGCGTTAAATTTTATTAAGGATTTGAATCACACCTCTCTTCGAAAAGTATTGATCACTGGTATTTGTGACTTTTCGATATTGCGTAAACAATAACCGTTCGTAAAATATTCGTCATCCCTACCAACAATGTGAAAGTTATGCTGATTCTTGAGTAAGACTGTGATGGTGTCAATGGTGTCATCCTAAATCATAACGTTTCTCCAGATCAAACCGTCCAGAGATTCTTGCGGTGGTAGACTGGTCCATTCGAACTATCAACAAAACATTCGCTGCTACAAATGTTCTGGGACTTCCACATTGTTCGAAACGGGTTGCACACAATGCTGTTGACTATACTGAAGGACTGTAAAACATGGGGACACGGAGACATTATTATATATTAAATGATATTTAAAAGGCATTGCAGGTGTCTGGAAGCAGAGATAAGCTCAATGGAAGCTATAAATCCCAATCTCTTACTTTTTTCAAGTCCAAATTCAAGACTTTGCAGGATATTCTGAAAGTCGGTTAATATCATATCAGTCATTGGGCATTTTGTCTTTATGAAGTAGAATAGCTTTAACATATAAAATAGAAAATTTAAATGGACATCAGCAAATGCCGTGTTCTAAGGGAGCATGTTCTAGCATCATGTTCTAAGAGAAAAGAGACTTTCCCCCGGAACCTAAAATTTTCAGAAAAAGCATCCGATACAACGAAAAGCAAAAATAATACAGCATATTTTGCACCACCCTAGGTAAATAATCTTTAAGAAACACATTCAAAACTCAAATGTAACTATAAAGGTGCTGAAGTAAAACTTTATTCTAAATATGAAGACGCTGAAGTGAAACTTTATCCTATTACAAAGCTGACTAAGTATAAACAAACTTCTTATCTTCAAGAATATGTTAAGACCTTTAATTTCCCATGTGTGCTTCATTTGAGTAATTGTAGCTAAAAGGCATACATACAAGAACTAGGAAGTCCTCAAAATAATACGATGAGGGCAAATAAATAAAATGCCATATTTTGTTCGAAGAAATGGTACCAAAAAATATCTCCAACTTTCCTTTAGCAATGAAATCCACAAAAGGCTGTTCGTTGTATTAAAAAAAAATTAAGAATGAAAATAGATCTTACAATTCGAAGAACATGGCTAAACCAAATCATGTTATCTGCAATCAATTTACCATTTGTATTTTCATCATGCCAATAAAGCTTTGAGACAAATATTTGTTGATTATGTAAAACTTCATTATGTAAAACTATTTTTTCTTTTCTCTTTTTTTTCTTCCATTTATTTAATAAACTTCTACATTTTCTTAGCATTTTGATAATTTATTAAACATCACCATCTTGCTAAATAATGTTATTGCTAAGTGCCCTTTTTTCAACCAATGGGGTCAATTCATGTGACGTAAAAATCACATGTCTTGTACTTCTGCGCATGACATTTAAACCTTCATCCACAATGCTTTAGTGGATGAGTCTGCCATTAACGTTCTCCGCCAAGTATGAAGAGGATTTTTGTTTATATTTGAAGTTACAACTTTGAGTAATTTTCTTTGCTCTTATTATATGTTAAACATGAAATACTGGTGTGATCTTGAATACTTTAATGTGAAATTGAAGAATGATTGCCGCTTAAAATTTTCTTTCAACAATCCTGAATAGTGTTGTTAGACATGGAATAAAAGGCTGTAAGCCTTCTTCGAAGTCAGTGATATCCTACTATCATTTTGAAGAATTCATCCAATGTGTGCCCGTTTACTAACTATAAGAAACTGAAACCAATAGTGTTCCAGTAATTTTTATGCTGCTACAGCATATCTGAAGCAAATTTATATTAAAAGCCCGATGAATGTACTAGATCCGAATGATGCTGTGATGAGATAAAGGTTTCCAACTTGAACAAGAGCTACACAAAATATGATATAAATTGAAATGCCCTAAATTAATAAAGGACTATATTCAATTTAATATTATTGAAAGAATTTATTACTGTAAGATATCCAATGTAGGGGTTACAGTTGAAAGCGCTATTTCAAGAATTAAAATATACAAATATTTTGCAAGGATTATCTCTTATACATGTTTGTATTATGTTGATTCAGTATATTTATTACTTGCATGTTGTGTAACTTCCAAAGACCATTAATTACCATCAAATAATTTTTGTACATGATTTTTAGTTGATGGCATCAAAATAAAATACGTCATGAGGTTTTACTTTTTTACTATGAATCTTAAAGTTTTTTTTTTAATCTTTTAGCAATTCATATTATTCAGTTATTGCTGGATAATAATGTTTAATATCAAAAGAGTAATCTGTTTATTCTCTTTAGTGTTTTTTCTAATAATTATCATTATTGTTCCTTGCATTTAAACTGAAATTGATTATTATAATATCATGCTATAACATTGTGCACCTCAGTGATTTCTGTTTTAAGAAATACAGGTATTTTCATTGAAAATCAATTTCCATATCACCATTCATTATATACTTCTTATTTCCAGTTTCATTCCGACATGAATGATTCACTCTAGTCTGTTTCTTTATGTATCAATTTTGAATCATAAAATTCCGCAAGAACATAGAAATGTTTCTTCCAATTCCTCTTTATATTCTATTTAATTTCTATATGTATGTATATATATTTATCATGACCTTATTCGTGTTTATTAAATTTACTGTATTGTATGTTTTTGTTTTATTTTATGATATTCGTTCAATGTAACTTTAGCATTTAAAAATGAATTCTAGAAACTTTCTGCTTTAAAAGCATATTGTTCGACATAATGCTTTTATTGGTGATAAAAAACGGCTTAGTATCTAGAATATTTCTGTTGAAAAAAAATTGATTTCATCAATTAATTTGACATTCTTGTCATGCTAGGTTTATATTCTTTCTAAATGTCTAGAATAATAAATAATTTTTGAGTTATTTTTAATTGGTGATTACATTGAAAAATCCACTTGATCATATTTTTTCGAATAATTATTCATATGTATTTTAATTATATTTTTTGTAATGTGTAAATAAAAATTATTATGTAAATATTTATTATTTTGTTTGCTTGTTTTTTAATGACTTCTACTAATTAAAATGAAAAAAAAAAAAAACTGATTCAAAAGTTGCATATATTTAAAAAAATGGTCATCTATACTTTTTATATTGTATAATTTGAAATTGTAATCATAATTTATTCAATGTATACAATTTTGAGTTTCATGTTCTTTCCTCTAAGCAAATTGAAAACGTCTGCTCAATATTAATAATAATAATTATATAAGAAAGAATGTAATAATTTGAATAGTTAGTTTAAAAATGTTACCTTTTTTAAGAGCAATAATTATTTAAAATAAACTATATTCATAAAATTCAACAATCAATTACATTTTAATAATATATATTAAAGAACATGAGTAATTTTTCAAAAACACTGCCATAGCCATTTGTCAAAATGCATTCTTTGAACAACGATAAAAAAAAGAATATGGGAAGGGAAAGAATAAAACGGTATCAAACTAATTAAAAAGCGATATTAATTAATTATGCAAAACAATAATTAAACTGAAAATACTAATTAAAATTTAATACAATAAGTAAAATTACATTACTAAGAAAATTTGGAGATAATAATTTAAAATATGAATTTATTTTTAAAAAAAATCAAAAGAGTTTTATAACTATTTGGCTAGCGTAACATTTTATTTTAGTGTCAAGGTGATAGTCAACGATAATCAACGTTATCGGCAGACATCCCTGCATGCGCAGAACGGTTGAAAATTGAATACAAAAGGTTTGTTTGGTACATGACACGTGACCGTGAATTGACTCCATTGCAATGCTTGAGAATTAAGAATATGGAGTTTAAGAGCTCAATTCATTTCCCCCAAACCATCATTGAAAAGTATAATTGGTTAGGTTTCTTTTTTGAAATAATATTAATTTAGCAACTATAGTATGAATACACTTCAAGCATCTACTCAAATATAATCGTGTAAAAAAATATGAATCATTATAAATCAATAAATAAAAACGCATTCTTTTTTCATTTAAATATAAAATTAACTTGAATTAAATTATTAAAATGTTAATTATACTAAAAAATATATTGAAGTACATACAGTACTAGTTAGTTTACATAACACATACAGTACAGTTACATGCAATACATATATACAGTGTTAGTTAGTTTATTTAAAGAGGGGGTGTATCCTTGGGTTACAAGATGGTAACATCCGTCCCTGATTGTTCTGCATTTAGAATATCAAACATTGTATAAATATCATACAATAACTATGTGCTAACAGATTATTTGATTCCATGAATCTTTGATGCAATTCATTCTCGAATACACGGTTTAAATAAAAGTTCACTTGAAGTTCAAGTGAAACTTCAGAAGGTAAGAAAACTTCACGACTTTTTATGAAATCTCAATGACTAATATATCTAGCTTTATATTTGTCTTCATCAAGCGGCTTCAATTGAATTTTATATATTTAACACCTGATATCTTCTTTTTCGAATTTCAGATTTCAATTTATTTTAAAAAATGCCTTTAGTCAACAGGCAATTAAGTAGAAGTAGTTTAAACAAGAGTAGAATAAATATTAAAACCATAATCATTTTTTAAAATCTGTATGTAACACAGTAGTGTATTTCAGATGGGCAGGTACTATGCGTCGTATGAAAACAATTTCCAGGGGCACAAAATGGTGGTTTTAGTTTTGATCCATTTTTTTTTCTTTTTAATAATGTGAAAAAGAAAGAAAAATCAGCATTTAATGTCGTGAGGGCCCTTCGTGTGTTGTTGGAAGCTATGCATTGCATCATCGCATATCTTAGATGGAGTTTTTCTGGATATGTACTATGGAGGCATATGATATAAAGTTTTGAGGCATACAAGTCTGAAAAATAGCTTTTTAAGTTGAAAATACAGCTTATCATTATATTTCGTTTTTATTTAATGGGGAATAAAACGCTCTATTAAATGACGCATTTCCCTCCATTTGAAGTTCAAGGAAAAATTAATCTGTGTCACGATCGTCAGGCACTTTATAACATTTATAAAATCTTTCAAGTGCTTTCCAGTTTTCTGCTATTAGAAGTTGGTAATAAAGGAGTCACATGGTATTTTAATCCAACAGTATACCTGTATTCTGTCAACATAGGCCATATTTATAGCACATAAAAATATCCCTCTGAGAATTTTGTGACGTAGAATTCTACTCATTTTCCGGAAATGCGTTTCAGAGATTTTTTTCCATGCAGTATCAAAAAGAGTGTGCTGTTTTTGAAGTTATTGAACTATTTAATCATATTTATAATCTTGGGGGGATATTTGTGATTATAAATACTTGGTATGAAAAGGTAAGTTTGAATATTTCTTTAAACTTTTGTAAACACTAAAACAGTAGTAGTACAACATCAATACTCAAATATCATCATTGTTTTAGTATTCAACAATAGTAACTTCAAGATAGTTTCATATCTAAATGAAATAGAGAAGAATAGTTCTCTCGTGAATTGACAGAGTTTTCTCACACATTAAGAAGTTAATAAATCAAAATTCATTGTTGAGTGACTTAGTTAAAATTATTATTCCTTGCTTCTTGTTGTTTACTCTATTTGTGAAGAAGAAATAAATCATTTGTGTAGATACCATAAAATTCTTAGTAAAAAATTATTCATATTTGAATCTAGCTAATTAGAAAATTTTAATGTGAATTCATCGATGAATCGTTTTCTTGCACTTTGATTTTCCTATTAGTATAATGTTAAAATATTGTATGTAGCTTAAATTGATTTTGATAAATGAGAAATCAAAATTACGCATTCATTTCTTTTCTGTTTCTCTATTTCTTCAGACAAATAATTTTTTTTACATTGATAAAGAAATTTTATTAAATAATTACTGCATTCAAAATGTTGTATATTATTTTTGTTGAATTTACATATTTACTAAAATTATTGATTTTAAAAAATAGCCATCAATTTATTTATGAAAATCGCCTCTGCCTATCAGTTGTTTTGAGGGAATATTGGTTATATTTAATTCCCGAAAAATCGTTTATATATGTCACCATGATTCCGTCAAATTGATATACATAAAAGTCTTCTATTTAAGTTTTGTTTACAGTTTAAGCTAACTTTTTAAATGGAGACCAGTCTCATAATATCATAGTGCTATTGAATAGGAAAATATCACATTTAACAAACTTCTAAATTTCATGGTGTTGTAACTTTACTTTTTTGTTCGTCTTGTAAACTATACAGATATTAAGCAGTTTTCCATTGATGGAGGAATGCTATTAAATATTTCATGAAGAAATAGACACATTTGAATTTATGAGCAGTAATGTAATCGATTTTGGATATTAGGAGGAAAAAATTATTCTAAAACATTGTCAAAATTATAAATACAAATTTGCATAATTAGTCGAAACAAATAGATGATATTTTAAATTTTGAAACGGTATAAAATTTATTTTAGTGCAGTGATATTTTCAGAAGATATTGTGAAAAAACAGCAAAAATTTAGTTGAATTTTTAAGTAATTAAAATTTTATAAAACTCGCTCTGTTGGGCACATTTCGACCCTGCAAGGAGTATGTGTGTTTAGTTGGTCAAACGGTCTGATATGAAGAACACCAGCACGCAAGCACTCTCTCCTTCACACACACACACACACACACACACACACACACACACACACACACACACACACACACACACACACACACACAC
>JAPMOQ010037330.1:1255711-1297284 GCA_026543055.1 Argiope trifasciata | reverse complement strand
AATGCACACTTTAAAAAGAATTGCTATAACGATTAAACTTATGTTCGACTGTTGATAAAATAAATCCAAATTAATATAAGTGAGGAAATGGCATGACCTAGATTATTATTTCAAAGAATTGTAGATGTGATTCTATTTTTAGAGTGTAATTATCTTTCACTCCACGGAATAGGAGGAAAATAATTCACTCCACGGAATAATAGGAACGAGTAATAATGGAAATTTTTTAAGTGTATTCGAATTATTAAGTAAATACGACTCTGTGCTTAGGGATCATATAAACAGAATAAAAATTCTTTAGACTAAATTGTCAGTGATTTAGTTCATGCATTACAAGATCAAATTAATCTTATCTTAGGAAATGAAGTTCTTAATAAAATTAAAGATAATGTAATTGCAGCTACGTATTAGATTTGTAAGTTTAGGTATGTAATAATCTCGAGAAAACAATTGCTTCAGTTTTCTGAGGCACAAAATTGCTTAGTAAGTGTGCATTCTTAATTATTTCTGTCTGCATCATTTGTGGAACCACCAAAAGTTCGTCGCCTTTGTGTAGTTTGAATAAAATGCCATTTTTAAGAAAGTAATCATGAATTGGTTAGGTGCTCATCGTGGTTTTGAGAAATGAATTCATCGTTTTCTTGGGAAATTTTGGATCTTTTTTATGACATTATTTGGAGAGATCAGATGAACAGAATAACGGTTAAGGGCGTCCACATGTTTCATCTTCTTACCCGGCCTGTGACAAACTTCATAGTTAAATTCATCAAGCATCAACGCCCATCGAGCTATTTTTGAAGGTATATCTTTTTTATTCATTGTTTTTGGAATGCTTCACAATCTGTTATCTTAAATTTCGTACCTAGCAAATAGTTTCTAAATGTTTTAAGTGCTTCAATAATTGCAAGAACTTCTAATTCATAACTACTAAGTTTTTGCTGTTGAACAGAAGTTTTTCTACTGAAATAATGGATAGGATAGAATTGCCTATCAGTAGATTTTTGGAAAAGTACTGCACCAAAGCCTACGGCATTTGCATCAGTGTGAAATTCTAAGACCTTGTTGTCAGTGGAAGACCTTGTTGAATCAGTAGATGACCTTGTTGAAAAATACGAAGAACCGAATTTAGGGAAAGTATGTTTTTCAGCTCATGAAAAGAAGCAATTGGTTTTGGGTCGATTTCAAGTTTTATTTTATCAAGAAGAAGATCACTGAGAGGTCTAGCGATGAAAGCATAATTAGGAATAAATTTTCTGAAGTAAGTTGTTTGACCGTGAAAGCTTTGAGTTTGTTTAGGGTTTTTAGGTTGTTGAAAGTTTTGAACTGATAGTGAAGACTTTACTGTTCCATTCTCGATCACATACCCGAGGAATTATATCTTTCTTTGCAGGAAGTTACATTTTTAAAAGTTTAATTCAAGATTGTCTGAAGCTGTTTGAAGAACTGTTTATAATTTTTGTAAACCTTTGGTTTCATCTTGTGATGGAATGAGAAGATTATCCATATATACAATTAAACAAGTTCATGTATTAGTTTCCTAAAAACACTATAAACAAAACGTTGGAAAACACTAGGGCTATTTATGAATCCAAATGGTACACACAAAAATTCGTATTGACCTTCATGAATCCCACACGATGTATATTTGGTGCTGTTTGGATCCATGGGTATATGAAAGAATCCATTTTGGAGATCGAGAGAGGTGAAAACTTTAGATGCTTCAAATTTAGCTAAAACTTCTTCGATCAACGGTAAGGGAAATTTGTCTTTAATCATCTTTATATTAATTTTTCTCTAGCCTATAGTCTCCATTTTACATTTTACATAAAATAATTGCAAATTAAAGCATCACATCATCGTAAAGAGTTCGTTCTTCGTCGTATCATATGGCGCGAAATCTTCCAACTCTCTACGTCTGCTCAACTCAAGTACGGAACTCAAGTTCCATCACGTCACTCTTTTGCGTGTTGCCATTTCTTCGGACTAAATCTATCCCATACGCCCACACACATATATGTATATATTTGACTTCAAAATATACAGCAAATCTTGTCTGATAAAAGATATTGACGGTTTTACGATTATGTATCGAAGCTTTGTATACATAAAATATATAATGTTCAAACGCATGTTTTTATATACTTGTTTCCAAATTTGAATCTTCTAATTTACGCTATATTTGATCATATTATTTCATATAAAAAAACCAAGAAGAAGCTATCAGGTATTCAAAACAATTCTGTACAAATTATAATTAAATTGATATAAATAGACTAGCATTTGGTCAAAATGCTATTGCTATTTTCATTTATTACTTCTCATTGTACATCTCTTCCGCTTCTATTTTTGTAACAAATAGGAATTATGTCAAGTTTATAAGGATGTACTGGCAGCTTTTGGGGATTCTTTAGTTCATCAGGAATAACTTGTTTAATTTCATTGAAATCTCTAATATATAGCTTGATGTTCAGGATTCCCTATTTTTAAGGATAATTTATGACGGCATTTAAAACCAAGTTATTTTAATAAAATCATACATGTTCTATCAATTGTGTCCATCAGCCTATTAAATGGAGGGGAGCCCCATGACACCACAGTACCATTTGACCTTCTGAATGAGAATGATGTTTATTTCAAACTATGGTACCATTTCGTAATAATGTAATTTATTTTCTAGTTCCTCATTTAGATTGGAGAAAATTATAGAGCCTTTCTTACGTAATGAGGTATTTTTTCCCATTAGTGAAAGAATATCACATTCTTAAATATTTGATGGGAAAATGAAAACGGTTAAAATTTTGTTATAAAAATGGGAATTATTGTTAAAAATTATGCGAATTAATAAATTAAAAAAAAATCAGAATTTAGGAATAATTTGCAAAACCACTAAATCCACCTAAGGGATAATGCAAATTTTTAAATTTAAAAATATTGTAAAAATCTGATTTTTAGCAATCATATTTACATTTTCGCAACTTATTGTGGAAAACACCGAAATCCAGTTTAACTTTTAATTAAATAAAATTTTAATTAAAATTTCCGAAAATCACTCAGAGATACGCATTCCTGTTCTCCAAAATGTATCTGTATCAAATTTGGTAACTATAGGTCAAATTTTTTGTGCAGTAAAACCAAAACACTAACATTCTCTTTGATAAATATATAGTAAAATGATTTTAAAATTTACTTCAGTACTTGCTAAGCATCTTGTAATTAATTATGAGCAACCAGATTGCTGTGTAATGTTATTATTAAGTCATCTTCCAACCAACAATAATATATGTAGGTTAAGAGCTCTGAATTTAAGATTTCCACTAACTCTTTCGCTGATTGAAAAATTAATCGATTAATAAGATGTAAACCAAGGTCAAAGTAATTTACTAATCTTATATTATAAAGTAACTGAACTAAACGTTTTTGAACCAAAATTCGTTTTCATTAGAATATCGGTTTAGAAAGGTTTAGAATTGCAAAACAGATATCCAGCTTCTAGCATTTGATCAATTGGGTGACCATTTTAAAAATCAAATATTTTCAAAGTTACAAAAAGTGTACTTTGACTTTGAAATATAAACTTAGATTTCTCATTTGCTAATAGTATGTTGTAGCAGTTGCATTATTCTATCTTCTTTTTTGGATAATTGATGGTCATGCTTGATTAGGTACGCATGCATACTGCCTTGGGATTGTAAATAATGAGATGTGATGCTGTTCTGTTACGGTGCGCGCGTTAATGTTTTGTCTTGTCTTTTTTTTAAAGAAATTTTTGAGTGAAACTTTTGCTTAAAGGTTAGTCTGGCATAAATATATACCATGATTTTCAAAATCAATTTGCAAACAACAAACAAATTCACATCAAGTCACTACGGCTAACTTATATAGTTCACTTTATTAGAATAATTACTATATTTCTTATCGGTAATTTTATTAAAATTAATAGTAATTAGATAAAATTATTTACTCTCTATACTTTTGTATTTATAGGAAACGATTTTAATAAAGGAATATAAATTAAAGAATTGATATTTTATTAATTTATAAATTTTTATCAAAAATTCAAAATTAACTAAAAATATTTTTAATATCTTCAACTGCCTTATTTATATTTACATTATAATTGTACGACAATTAAAAAATTATGCATGAAGAATTAAAGAAGTTGCTCATGATAAAATAAAACTCAAGAGACACGCACATTTCTTTGAAACACTAACATCATTTTGTTGTAATATCAAATACTGCGTCAACACATTTTCATTGTTTTGAAAGAATTATTTGTAAAAATGAAATTTCTTGTTTTTGTAAAAATGAGTCAACCGTTTCGCTGTTTTTTCCCTATGGAATGGTACGTATTTCGGTAAATATTTGCTCAGGAAAAAAAATAATAATAAGAGCCATAAAAGTCACTTCTTGGAGATGACAATGACTCTTTGTTTACAAATATAAAACATAAATATATACCTTAACATAGACAATTTATTATAATAATTATGCCATGCAGTAATAAGAAAAATCAACGTATTGAACTGCTAATCCGCTTCCTTTATACTTTCTAGAATAAGACATATACAAAGAGAAATTACTGTAACAGTAAAAAAACTCGAACAAATTTTGATGAATTTCCAGGTTTTAGATTTTTCTGAATCTCAAAATCACATTTTTGTAGTTTCAGCTGTTTTCTATTTGTCAATATAGATGGATCCCAAAGACGGATGAAACTTTTTTTTATATACAATGGTGGCCAAAATTGTGGACACTTTTGAAAATTTTTATGTTTTCTAAATTTGTTTACAAAAAGTGTTAAGTTTCGCAAAGTGCAAATTCTTACATACAATTTTGAAGAAAATTTAATGCTGATTTGAATATTAAAAGAAAAATTCAGATATTTGAAAAACTAAAAAAAGCAGAGTGGCAATAATTATCGAGATACATTAGATGCTGATTATTACAGTGACTCTCAGTTCTTAGTAAGGAGACTTTTATTTTTCATAACAGCTTCACGCTGATGTTTCATTGAGCTGACGAAAGTTTCAAGCTCTTCCTTCGTTACTGCATAATGCCAGGAAACAATTATAGCCTCAATAATTCTTTTTTATTTGATGAACGCTTCATATATACAAGGATTTTTAAACGGTTCTCAAAAGTTCTTAATAGTTTTGAAAAGATTGTTTCCTAACCTTGAGAACAGTTCAATGTTCTTTGTACTAAACCATTCTTCCGATTTTTTGCTGTGTGCAGATCACAGGTGGAAGGTGTAAATTTTGGCTCAAGAGTAGTGTCAATGTTTTTTCTTGAATTTAATGTCCCATCCATAACAGGAAGGAGGCCAATACCATCTGCTGACATGCCTAACCGAATCATAACTCTGAGTTCTTCATAGTTACCTGAATGTAATCTAAATGTAGCTCTTCGCCTATTCTATGCCTTACATATTTTCGTCGACACTTTTGAATAACAATATCTTTGTTTCATGGCTCCATATAACTTGTAACCACTAATCATCTGTCCATTGATTGCATTCCTTCACCCACTGTAATCTTTTTATTCGCTCAATTCGTGTGAATTGAGGTAAGGATTTTTTCTTTCTATTATGCTCTTAGTCCAACATCCAATAATCTTCTCCTGATTGTTCTGGAACTGACATAAATGCCAGCATCATTAAAAGAGCCGCTGAAGACATTCTTCTATTTTTGAGACATAATATTTTAATTTTCCTGACATCATTGATATGGGGCACCTTTTTCAGCCTTTCCATGCTTTGTGTTTTATTGAGTTTGTCTCCTGATATCATAAAAAAGTTTTTAGGACTCCAGATATAGTCACTGAACCATCCACTTGTCTGGCAATTTCAGCATAAAAAAAGACCACATTCACGTGACACAATAATCTAGGTTCTCTTTCTAGGTGCCCAATATATATTTTTTATTTTATGCCATTGATTCTAGACTAAATATAAAAAATATTTACAAAAATTCCTACTGTATATTAAAAAGTTTACCAAAACTTCTAACAGTTAACTACAAAGCTTACAGTTCTGTTAAAAATAGTCTTCCTTTAACAGAAAAAATTCCAATAATGACTTGTTCCAATTTTAAACATGATGTCAGTTTCTTCCAGCAGTTAATAATATTTTATTGGTTCCCAGAAACATAACAAGGATTTGTCATAGAAACTACAATCTACTTTATCATTGTCTTTGTTAGATTAAAGTAAGAATAATGCTTTTGTATTACAAATTTTTGAATTTTGCTTTTTGTATTGAAATAAGCATTGAATTCTCCTTAAAATAACGTGTAAGAGTTGGCATTTTACGACGTATAATATTTTCTATAAGCATACAAAGTTAGAAAACATTACGATTTTCAAAAGTGTCCTCAATTTTGGTCACAACTATACTTAAAACCAACTTGCAGCTTTATGTCGAATTTTAAAAGAAATCTATTTGTCTAACTTTCCGAAAAAATATGAACGCAACAACTACAAATCATATAGAGGTTGATAAATAAAATTTTGAACACAAGATAAGCATTTAAATTGTAGATATGCATCGAATTTGGAGCCAAATTTGTCAAGGTATTAATCGCTTGTCTGTCTCTACTTTTGGATGCTACAAGCGCGATAACCTAAAAACGCTTTGACTTAAATAAACGAAATGTGGGAGGTAATTTTGTGACTGTAATCGCAGCTCTTTGTCAAATTTTGGCTTCAATCGGTCTCGAAAAGAGTATAAAATTCATATTCATTTTTCTGGTATTTTTTATTTACCACTTGTGATTGAATAATCATAATAAAAATAGCCAAATATTATACTGAATTCAGTAAAAACGTTAAAGATACGTGATGAGATATGTGATTGATAAGTAGGACCGGTTTCCTTTGTTATTTTATGTAGCACATAACTCTCATGTGTGAAAATAAAAATATGAGTTCACATCTTGGGCCAGTCCCCAATTTTATATAAAGAAGGGTGTATAAGCTTTATTAAAGAGTATTTTAAGAAGTTTTGGGCAAACTACTTCCCAAAATTTGAAGTGCGATATACTCGACTGAATTAGAACAAGAGAATTTTGGACAAAACAGACAACTGTCGCTACTAAACGAATATCATCTAAAATTAAGCTTTAAGCATAATCCAGTGTTAAATTTTTGAACAGAAATTCTTTATGCTCTAAGATACTAATACTGATATTCACATTTTTCACACTAATTATATGAAACCATTAATCTAACGATATTATGAATGTCCTTTTCTATCATATTGTCAGTTGAATGCTCCTTTTCCATAACGACTATTGCTCATAGGATTGATTTTCTTGTTGCAAGAGATGCGCTAAGAAGTTGATTTTCATACTATAGTTATCTATTTGATCATATAATGATTTGTATTATTGTTATCTGGATTCAATCTTTTATCTAGTGGAATAATTTTACTTGGAAGGAAAAAATTCTTTATGTCAAAGACTATAAATTCAATTAAAAAGTAATTATATTCATAAATTATATATGCCAATCTATATAATGTAGCGAACAAGCTATAGCTTGTTTTATTTCATATGAAAGATCATGACCTTTAGATGCCATCATCAATGGTTGACAGCTCCCACACATTATTCTAAGAGATAATGCAAAATAAAATACTGACAGAGTTATCAGATTCAACAATTGAATTGATTTTATCAATATTATTCACGAATCGATTTTCAAACTTAAAAGACATAATGAACTAATTAGAATAATCGATGTTTATTGCGAAGCAAAATTTTAAACAGTACTTTTATTTGTTGCGATAGCCTATAATTCGTCAAAACTGATTAAAATGATTGATGTAATATAGTTAATTAGTTAGTGGAACCCTGGTCCCCAAAAATGCTAATATATGGTCATGTATAATTTCGTTTCCGTTTTTTTAAAGATTTGATTCAAACGAGCAGTCAATTTAACTAATTAAAAATTCAGATTAATTTTTAATTAATCAAAATTTTGAATAATATCGTTCCCAGGTGTCCATTCGCGCCTTTCAAACTTTATAAATTCGAAATTTAGCAGATGGATGTCGAATAAGGTAGTCTTTAGAGAGTTAACATACACAAACACAAAGGATTATTTGTCTATAAGTGTTTAGATTTATTAATTAATTTATGTTTTAATGCATGTACTATCTACTATAAAATACATTAAAGAAGAGACAGATTATAGAATTGAAAACAGGTTTTATCAAAGTATTCGTTTCCACTTTAAGTGTAAAGAATGTAGAACAATAATTCAAAATAATTTTTTAGCTAAACTTAATCACTTAATAACATTAATTGTGATATTTTTTATCTGGAACTTTCTGCCGAAATAGAAAAAATGATTATGTAAGAAAAATATTTCATAACATATTGTACGTCAGGAAATACGCACAGAGAAACTCTTACGACCGATATTCTGAATGTTGAACAATATCGTAAAAATATCATAGATATATTATATAGAATCTTATGCAATTTGGACGGCCATAAAATTGATGCTCAATATTTGTTTTATCCAATTAATAATTTCGTGTAACGCATTAACTTTAACCTTCACCGAAAGCAGATTCAGCTTAAAAAAATAATGCTTTGTGGAAGTTTCATAATGGATTTTTTTTTTCCTGTTTTTGTTTCCACATAACTACACGGGAAGTAATCATAAAAAATGTTTCCAAAAATCATAAAAACTGATGGTGTATAAATGATTTCGTTGATCACAATTAATCTTCAGTAATTTTTGTCTCTGTTTTACAGATAACACTTCTGAACTTTAGTTTGAAACAGATGCGAAAGTGGACGTCGTTTTCCTTTACTTTCTCTGATGCTTTGTAGGGTTTTAAATGGTAAGAATATTATTAAGATAAATCCTTATTTATTAAATTATTTTTATAATTATGAAAACTCAAATTAGTAGATTTAAAAATTAGTTAACTCTTAAATGAATAGCTATTTATTTTGAATAAAAAATCGTTTAATATAGGAAAATAGCAATAAGTTGCGAAAAAAATAATTTTTAAAAATAAAAGTAATATATTTATTTTGTAAAAATTTCTGTATACATTTGATAACATTCAGTATTTCAAAATTTTGTTTCTACAATACTTCTCTAATACAACAGCAAACATTGAAAGCGTACCTACCAATAAATGAGAGCTAAATTTTTAATAATAAGACAGATCGCTCCTTTATGGGGAACTCGACAAAAAAACTATCTCTTCAAGTAACACACTGAACTTCATCATCCATCACGTTCAAATATTTAAAAAAGCGACTTAACTTACCCGTCAAAAGTAATTTAAATTTTTTCTTTCGTGATTTATTATCTACCAGCTATTACCCGCGACTATTCGCGTGAAAATTTTCATGTATATGTACGAAAAACTATCAAATAATGACTAATAAAAAAACACCTCTCTTAAAAACGATACATTTAAAAGTATAAGCATATATGAGAAATGTATAACATAAATATGATTTAATAACAAAAACACACAATTAACGTTAAAACAATTTCTTTACATTGTATACCCAAAATAAAACAAAATAGCAAATCAAGTCCGTATTTCTTTAAAACCAGGTCAAATCTATTTTATTTATTGATCGAGATTAAGATAGCTACAACAGTATTATTGGGTTGTTCGGAAAGTAATTTCGTATTTTTTTGTCAAAATGAAAAGAAATTTTCGTTTAATGAATAAATTATTTATTAAATTATAAAATTGCCATTCTGGTCTAATACCTTTTGGTAGTAACATGATTACACGCTCATAAAAGTTTTGTTCTTTGTTGTAAAAAAAACTGATCGAGGTGGTTTTTGGCCGCCTCATTTGAAAGAAAAATTTTGCAAATCAGTTCTGGTACTGATGTACTGTTAACACATCTTCTCCACACATAATGGCTAATTTATTTCTGGCTTGAACAGCATTTTTACCTTTTATATAGCAAAAAAGAAAAAAATGACGAAAATGCTGTTTATTGCTCTCCATATTTAAAAGGGCACCATCCAAAAACTACTGCGAAGAATCAGCTGCACTTTTTCACACTCAAGCCTTGCTATATCAGCTCTTAAAACATAAAATGATTTTGCGGTTTAAGTATGAAATTGGGTGCGAAAAATGCAATTAAATCCTTTGTCAGGAAAAAACGAAATTACTTTCCGAACGACCCAATATATACATGATTTGTAAACTTTTAATTTAAATGAAAACTCAGGTGTCATCACGCACAAACACAGTTGATGTCATAACAATCACGCGCGAACTTGTTGCTATTGGCGATAGGTAGGATCGAACCCGGGACCTTACGGATGGTAGCTAGATGACATGACCACAAGACTAAAAGGGATCACTCAGTCTTGAGTATGTTATCTGGCTTATAAAGCTTCCACTACAAACTTTCAACGCCAGTTGGCGTAACGCATATGTCTGACTTTCCTACGCCAGTTGCGGTTATGCAATGCAGATTAGAAATTTTTTATTTTCTTTATTCTGTTTTCTTTTAATTTAAAAATATTTCGGAAAGAATCCGAAAGATGATTGATTAACAACATTTGATTTTAAATACTTAAAACTCTAAGAAAATAAATGAAATCCTTTGAAATAATCGGTGGAAATTCTGCTAAGCCTAACCTCAGCTCTGTTGGGAAAAAACACCCGGAGCCTTACACATCTTAGGCAAAATTTGGCCTAATTTTTTTGGCGCGCAAGTTAGTTTTTAATGAATAAAAAATTAACCACTCAATTAAACGTAACAAAAAGTAGCCTATGCTCTATTCCTGACTATAATCTTTGTGCTAAATTTCGTCCAATTCTGCTCAGCAGTTCTGGCATGATTGAATAACAAACGTCCATCCATCCAAACTTTCACACTTATAATATTAGTATAGATTGTTACCAACGGAATTTTGAATAAAAGTAAGTGGAACCGGATGTAGACAATGATAACAATATGCATTTAAGTATTACATTTCTGTCCCAATTAATAATTATTTCCCCTTTTTATAATAGGAAAAATTGAAATGATAAATTTCATCTTATTTCAATATTATTCATGTTATTTTAATTCCATGTTGTAAGTTAAAGGAAAAAGAGTCATAACTTAAAATAAGTAATTAAAAAGTATCACCGAATTCCTAGTGATAATATTGTTCCAGTCGCTAACACCGGAAAAGTTTAATTTAAAAAAAAAGCATTTCTTTAAAAGAATTGAGAGGTAGCCATTATAATTGTACTTGTTCAAAGTTTCCTATCCAATTAAAGTAAATTTATATCTTATATAATTTATGTGAACTAAGAAAATTGCCTCTATTTCTAGCACACCTCCATGATGAAAAAAAAAAAAAATCCATACTCCAACCAAACAATACTCCAAACAACAATGCAATTTCGGCGTCTAAATCACCCAATTATTTAGTATGTCTAAGGGTAGGGTGAGAGTAGTTAATTTGTAATTACCTAGTAGAGAACAATAAAAAATAAATAATGAGATGGGCGTCAATTAAGCTGTGGTGATATCTTAATAAGACAGGTAACATCTACGGGAGATGAGAATGCTTTTGTCCAGTGGTATGTTACTGGCTTACAAACCCAAAGGTCCCAGGTTCTATTTCGAACACACTTCACCTTACAAATTGATGACCTCGGACGTGATGAATTTTCAACAGCTCTCTTGGCGCCATCTCTCCATCAGCAACGCAAAGTCGTCAGACTCACTTCACGCAGCAGCAACGTTCATACACTAGCCATAACGCTTGGCGCAATAAAATCGTTCGTCTCTCTAGCGAACTCACTGGTAGGGGAGTATTGTGGTGACATCTTAATAAGCCAGTAACTACCACTAAACATTGGTGGCCATTTTTGTATAGTGGGTAAGATACTGGACTTCAAATCCGAACATCGTAGGTGCGATCAGTGGCGGAACTCAACCTACGCATTGGCACAATTCCGCCAACACCTACACGAAAAAGCTATAAAACTTTGTTAATTAATAAATATTAAAATTTTTTTATTTGAAAGTTTTAACATTTTTTTTTTCTATTTAAAAATACCGAAGACAAACATTAGACTGAAAGGAAGTCAAAAATTAACAATGATTTAAAATATTCAGTCAATATATCTCCGTAATCTCTCAGTTGATACATCAAGAAATTTCGGTTTATCGGGTAGTTTTAATGTTACTTCCATAGAAAAACACGCAAGCAGTAAAACAATATTATGAAATTCTGGTATTGAAGTATTAATTGTCATTCTTTATTACAAAAACAGTTTTTGAGCTGAAATATATTAAATGGTATCTGAAAACTTAGATTCAGATTTTCTTCCAATAATAATAGCAGCGATAACAATAAAATTCTGTATTCAGAAATGAAGAAAATAGGGATAAAAGTAAATGATAAGGAGTATCTTAAGATTCAGTATTTGTTTGCAATTTGAAGCTTAATATTAAGATCACTCATTTATGCATGATTTTTTTACTCATTATCCCTTAATCAGTATCATAAATTAATTGATTTTCCCTTTGCACTCTAAATTAACTTGTTGTTTTTAAATTTACAGAGCCATGTACTTGGTTGTGTTGATAGCTGGAATTTTGCTTCAATTTCCATTGATTGTCCTTAATCAAAGTACAGAACAGTGCCAACTAATTTCTAGTTATGATAAATATCCTCCAAGGATACAGCATCTATTCTTGAACCCTAATTACCTGCAAAATTTCACTGAAGTATTTGTCATTGGTGATGTACATGGCTGTTACGATGAACTTCAGATGCTGCTGCAGAAATCTAATGCCACATCCGACAATGTATTAAAGATATTCGTTGGGGATATATTAAGGAAAGGTCCAAAGAGTTTGGAGGTTGTAAAATATGTGCGAAACTGTTCGTCCTGTCTATGCGTAAGAGGCAATAATGAAGAAAAATCCCTTCTTAAACTTTATGCTTCACAGGCTTCAAATAATTTTACTCTTAAACAGCGTGACAGATGGATGGAATACATGTCACCAGCTGATTTGGAATACTTAGAGGAGTTACCTTACAGTATTTCAATTCCTTCCCTCAATTCAATCATAGTCCATGCAGGACTTCTTCCAGGATTAACTTTGGAAAAGCAAAGGCCTTGGACAATGATGAATTTGAGAGATATTACTTCAGATGAAGAATGTCCAGGTGGATTTCGCACTATTCCGAAAAAACGCAAGGGACATCCATGGGCTTCAAAGTGGAAAGGTCCGCAACATGTATACTTCGGGCATGATAATAAAAGAAAATTGCAGCTGTATCCGTTCGCTACTGGTATTGATACCAGCTGTTTTCGTGGTAACTACCTCACAGGTCTTTTTATCAGTGGTCCCAGGGCTGGAGCATTTGTTACTCAAAATGCTTTCCGCGTTTATCAACGGTAAAAATTAGTTTGAATCCAAAAATTAATATCAATATTCAATTGAAAATAAATTATTTTCCTGCTTCTAATATTTCATCAGAATGGATGGTAAGAATAAAATTTGTTATTAACATTCTTATGACTATCGTTTCATCCATGATTCTGGTGATTATTCAATCATTCGTATACGCGATTTGTTCTTTCTTTGAATTCATTAATATTTTTTATGCAAAAATTTATTAAAAAAATAAACATTCAAAGAGAAGAATCTGTGTTGTTACTTCATATTTAATGTACTTTACAGAGATTTCCTTCAAGAGTTTTAAGGGATAGACCCTTAAGAATGAACTTTGAATTCAAAAATGAGAGATGACCACATTTCAACATTAATAAATTATTCTTCATATCATTTGTTATAATAATAACTGTTTTTCAATTTCCTTTTTGGATGAATAATTTAGTCAACCACATTCATAAACCTGCTAGTGACTCAAAAATAATGAAACAAGAATTTGAAAGATGAATTTGTTTCCCACTATTCCATTAAATATAATGAAATTATTGAAAGTAATGCCTATCCATACAGGCAAGAATTATGAAAAGTAAATGAATAAAGTTCACAGCAGATTGTATTTCAAGAATTGTATTGAACAAGAATAATTTCTTGAGACTAAAGAAAACAAAAATGTAATTATTAAGAAGCTGTTGGAACAAGAATATCAATGTATCTGTCATTTTAAAAGGAAACGATTTTAAATGTTTTGGACAAACTTATTTTTGATGGCTTTCACAGTTTTTCAACATCGATTCATTCATTCTGTTTAAAAATGAACCATATCTCCTCCATTAAAGTACTACTAGACGAATCTTATTAAAGCCTTCATTTTGAAAATATGTCATGTATATTTAATTTTTTCTATACTTGGCTTATTTTCCTAAAATTACTTAAAAATGAGATTATGTTCAAAAAATGCAAATAAAACTATGGTTAGAAATGATACTCATTAAGATATACTTGATTACAAAATTTGGCTGTCATCTTTCTTTACAATGAAAGAAAAATAAAGAAAGAAAATGTTCTTTCTTTAAGAGAAAGAACATTTTGAAAAAGAGAAAAGTCATTTTATAGTTAACAACAATCTTACGTTTTTTTTTTCACCTGTGAAATACCAAGAGATTCCAAGTATTCATGCTCTACATCAATAGCATTTTCCATTTTTGAAGAAACAACAACAAGAATAATGGTATTCTGCTATTCTTCCAAATCAAAAAAGTACTTCTGTTTATCAAAGAAGTTCCTATCAACATTAAGCAAATGAAAGACATCCGGAAGTTCTACCAATACATATAAACCAATTGCAAATATTTCTACAAGGAAATAATAAATGAGCTGCCCACAACTACAATAGATGAAAGAAAGAATAAATGAAGCATTATTTCTCATTTACCTTGCCTTTTGTAGGAAAATGCCGTAAACTTTTGCAATAATATTTATAATTAGATATCATTAATTATATGGTGATATTTATTACTGAATATTCACGGAAACACACATTTTTGTAAGTTAAAATGGAGTTCAAAATATTAAATGGAAATTTTAACAAGTTATATATATATATATATATATATATATATATATATATATATATATATGCAAGCATTTATTATTGAAGTTATAGACGAGAAATTATATGTTTCAATATTTAGAAGACATTACAAGGTCAATAATTTTTTTAATATAAATAAGATATAGAGCTAAAAAGATGTGATAAAAATGTTGTGAAGTTGAAATAAAATGCATTTAGATATATTTATAACACTTAAATAATATTATTGCCGGTATCTATTTATCTTCTCAGGATATTTGTCTTTACATTAAAATGTCTAGTATGATTGGCAATACTATGAAGGAATAATGAATATGATGAGTAAACATTTTGTTTTATTAAGCATTTGGTAATTTATTAACTTACGTTGTTATTTCTATCTAAATATTATGTATCCTATCCATTTATTGATAAATTTTTGCTAATTATATTTATGCATCTTATATTGCCTTAAGAGTTGTTTTATGATTAAAGAAGATGTTTTAATGTTTTTGTATCTACTTATAATGTTATTACCATTTCGGTTTCTAAAAATGTAAAATAATTTGTTGAATGGCGTAATTATAATTATAAATTTTTAATTATCGCCAAGTTTTGATTGGAATAATGTTTAAATTTTGTACTGTATACATTTATCAAAATATAAAAGAAATACTCGTAATTCATATTAATATATTTGATGTAAAAAATTCTGCTTATTTTGTTTTACAAAGATTTATTTAACATCATGAAACTCTCATATCACATTCTAATTTAATGAAGCCAGTTTCTGTTCACGCGATATACATAATACGAAGTTTATGAATATGAAATTATAATCTATTAAGTATTTCATTATCTATAAAAGAACAAATTTTTTACTGTTTAAAATTGTTTGCTTATTTTATGTTTTTTTAGCAATACATTTTTTCTACAGAGTTTCTGTCAAGTTTACGATTTACTTTTCTTAAGATTCCAAAACTCATTCGTCTAATTTATTCAATGTAGCTTTATTTATTCAATGTAGCTAAGTATTTCAATACTTCAGTACTCCTGTATTGACTTCTGCAAATGTAAAATACATTTATTAGTTATTATTAAATTATTTATAACATTGTTTTTATTTTTCACAAGTTTGTCAATAAATATAACAATATTACTTGTAATAGAATGCAAGAATGAAGTGTGATATAAATTAAAAAACTTTCTTCCGAATTTCTGCTGATGCCATTTGAAATCGTCGAAAAAAATTTGTTTTTACTCATCAACCACTTAGACTTGTGTACTATTCTTACATATTTCTAAATAATGACACGATCTAGATATAAAGAGAATATTGTTGAAAATATATAAATATTCATAAACATTAATTACTTTATTCATATTATTAACTAATTATAATTTTTAATTATAAATAATTGAATAGTTAATTAATTTTAATTATTCAATCATTTATATTTTTAATCAAACTTTTTTATTAACAATCACTGATTTTCTCTGGGCAGAGTTAAAAGAGATTATAATTATTGGATAATAAAATTTTCAAAATTATGCACATTTTTGAAAATTAAACAATAAAGCATTATTTTTCTGTTAGAAAAGCTTGAGCAAAATATAAATGAAATGCTATGACACAGTATAGGATGCAGGTTGACAAGAATATGTACAGTTTGCCATTGTCACTTGACAAGGAATTCTCAGGAATTCAACTCAGGAACAAAATGCTGCATATTTTTAGGGTGAAAACATTGACAAATACTGGATTCAATATAAACCTGCCGGCTTCGTAGCCTAGAGGTAGCGCTTCTTTCACGAGAGCTGGGTGTACAGTGTTCGATTCCTGAATCGAGCATGGTCATTTTTCCCTTGTGTTCTATCAGTGAGGTGTGTGAAACAGTCCTCTTGGAGAAAAGTTTGTGCAAGCTAGCGTGTGAACTCTAACTTTTCATCGCTGCAAGTCAGACTTTGCCCTCGGATAGGGCCCCTTACTCTCAGAATCTACTGTTAACTCCTTTCCGAGGTAATGCGGACACGATATCATCAATATAAATATGCTTTTTACATATTTTGATATGATTTGATTTTTCTAATCCATATTTTCATTTTCTATTGTACATAAAGTTAATCAAACCATGCTGTAGTTAAAAATTAGTGCTTAGTGTGGTGATATCTTAATAAGACAGATAACATCTACCGGAGAAGAGCATGCTTTTGTCCTGTGGTTATGTTATCGGCCTTCTAATCTAAAGGTCCCAGGTTCTATCCTGAGCACATCTCAATTCCCACAAAAGTTTGAAAACTCTTCAAGTCAAGAGGAAGATTCTAATAGAAATATTAAAAATAGATTAATCATGGCCTGCAGAAATTGGAGAAGATTTTGTTTAAATAATATTTTTCATTCATAAAAAATCTGTTTCTTCTTTTCTAGTATCCTTTATGGAAAGGAAAGAAAAACTTAAAAAATTGAATAAATTGAAGCTTTGTAGATCAAAGAAAAATATTCTTAGATATTTTTAAAAAAAAGAGTCAGTAACTTATTGTAATTTGGTACACAGTAAAAGAATCAGAGTTTCCTATATTATTTACTAACCGCCTTTGGTTACCAGCTGGTTCACCAATCTTAATACTCTTTAAAATAGTCAGTTAAATACTTAATGTAATATAATTGTCAATTAAATATTTTATGTAATGTCTTTTAATAGCTACTTCATCAAAATATTTTTAAGGTTCAAATATTGAAAGTCATATAATTGTCATTCATTTATAAAGGCCTTAAGCACGTAATGTACTCTATGTCTCTTTAATTATCTGTCAGCTCCAGTAAAATTTCATTACTAAATTAAAGTTGAGATGATTAAGCTGAGATTATTATAAGAACATTTTTTTATTGAAACTATTCACTTTTGTTAATGTTAAAATTGAAAAAAGAATTCCTTAGTATTTGAGTTTTATGTGTACTACAGACTAATTTTCATAATTTATATAATATTTCTAGAATTATTCAACGAAAATTTTTCAGATTCCCCACTTTTATTGAATAGTGATATTCAAATATTTATAAATCAGTCAGTTTTAAAGATTGACTTAGTTGATTGAAGTTTATCTCTTTTATTTAAAACATTAGTGTCTGAAAAATATCTTGTTAAATATTATCCACTGAGCAGAGGATCTAAATAAAAGCAAGACTTTATTCAATTATTAAAACATTTATAGACTCATGTTACATACTATGTAATTATTTGCTTCATTTAGACCTCCTTTATAGATGCATTTCTATTATTAAAGTTTTACAAATTAGCTGTTAGGATTTAAATTGAAAAGATATATGTATGTGTATTAAACCATATTTGTCTTAAATAAAGCTGATTTATTTAATTAATAATATTGAAAAAGTCATAAAAATTTTTCTTTACATTTTCTTTTTAGAAAAAATACATTTCATATTTATTTTATTTCATACAGACACGTGCTGAAAATTACATTTTTATATGCTTAATTTGCAATAATAGTTTATTTATTTTTAATTTGAGAATTTGTCAATATGATGACAACATAGTGATAGAAGATAGATTATTTTCCTTTCGCTCGTAAGCGCGTGCAGTTTAAGTTTTATTTTATCGTTGAAAAATGCAATTAAATTATTTTTTAAAAAATCATTAAAAATAGAAATTAAATTTGTTGATTAAAACAATAGTATCATTAAAAAGATAAAATCTTTAATATGATGTAAAAATCAATCTTATGCTGTAACATTTATGAAAGTTGCGGCGGAAAAACGTTATTTTGATTAATTTTTATTAATTCAAATTATAATTAAAAATTCGAAAAAAAAAAAAACCTCTCTCCAAATGCACATTCCCGGCCCCATGTGCCAAATTTGGTAACTGTAGGTCCAACACTCTGGCCTGTAGAGGCCAACACACACATAGTGAGGTTTATTATAAGTATAGATATGCACCGGTTTTTTTTATTATTAAAGATACATTATTCTATTGGCTAGACCTAGAATAATTGGATGACAGATAGAAAAAGATGGATCCCGTATAATATAAAAAATGTAACATAATCATTGCAAATCGAAATAAAAATTACCGTTTTATATTTTTAAAATGGCAAATAAAACGAGTTGCAAGGATTCGAATTTTCTGAATCAATCATTATATGCCATTAATTGACGATAATTATTTCGAATTCTTTTGAAAACTTGGAAAAAGAGACAAAATCTTGAAGCCATGTTGCTGTTGTTGTTGTCGTGCTCTCGGAAATGCAAAAAGTGAGGAAAGAAAGTCTCAGATACCATTTGATTCCATAAGTAATTACAGAGATTTTTCTAACTATTGATTTTGGTCAAGTAGAGGCATGGTGTAGAGAACAATATTCAAAATTGATTCCTTTAAAGATCGATTATATTTGCAGAACTGATATACGTCTTCATTGATCAGTTATTGCTAAGTGGAAATTTAGAGACCAGTGTGCCAATTTAAGCACCAATCTTAATATCAGATAATGGTGCTAAATCACGAGACAATCCTAAAATATCTTTAGCACAGCCTCAAAATGGAACGCAAATTACATTATGAGCCAAACAAAATTGCTAATTATTAAAAAGCAAATCGATAAATAATAATAGTTTTTTTCGAAAAAATTAATTTATTGAAAACAATTTGAATACCTATCACTATTTCAAAGAAATGAAATCTCAATAGAAAGTAATTATGTAATTTCCTGAACATATATAATAATTATTTTTAGCATAATAATGTAAAAAAAAATTGGAATTTATCTAGTTTTGAATAGTAAAACACGTATGAAATACGTTTGATTATAAATTATAATAGCTATATTTATCAATAATACAGAAATTAGCAATTAGTTCCACAAAGCGTAACAAATATCTCATATTCTTGAGAATACGGGAAAAGCCGCCAGAAATCAGTGTTTAAAGAATTTTTATTTCATAACTCAAGTCATTCAGTCATTCGAAAAAGACAGTTTAAAAAAAGGGCGTACAAAATGCATACCTGTTGGTAGATTCAATGAAAATGCTAGATTTGTCAAAGATCTATATTTTATAAGTATGGTTCGCCAAAGTTACGTAAAGCACCTCATCCAAGGTTCACAAATTTATAAGAAAAGTTTTTATAGGAGATTATGCGAGGCCACTTACGTTTTTAAAAGCAGCAATTTAAAAGCATCATTTTTAGATATTTGTTTCAATTTATCTATGCGGATTATATAAATATAATTAAGAAAACATACAAAATTAGTATTACTCTTTTTATTTCATTTACATAATATTGGTTTTGATTTCTTTCACATTCATAATAACACGGACATCTTGTATGGGTCCTGCAGTGAAACTAGAAAAAAAAAACAGATATTTTATAGTCATTATAAACAACCACTATAACGAAACAATGAAATAGAACGATTTCAATATAATGACTCATAATAATTTATAATTTCTATACTGACCATAAAATAAATGATAAAGAAAATGATAAGGAATGATAAAGAATTTTAGAAATATTGAACATAAAATACAATTTATTCGATACAACTCAAACGACTGAGAGTTTTAAAAGATTGCGAGTACTAAATAATTGTTTTTTCTAAAAGAGGTTCATTAAACTGACCTTCTTTCAGAATAGTATTTTCCTTGCTCTTATATTTTAAAAGTTGTCCAACAAAAGAATATTCATAATGCAAAAGGAATATTACTGTTTATTAAAGAAATCTAAACTACAATATTACACCTGAATAAAATATTTTAAATAAATTCCAAATTTAATTTTCGGGCCAAATATATTTCATTTAGTACAAATTTAGTTAAGAATAAATATTAAACTCATATAATTTTAATTATGCGATTTAAAACTGTAGCTATTAAATGATTTCTGTATAGAATTTTGTATGATAAAATAACAGCGATATATCCCTAAAAACAAACAAAAATTTTATTATAATTATGTAACTAAACAATCATTCAAAATTAATCAAACAGTTCATCAAATGGTTAAGCTCATTTTTTAGAAATTTAATACATTTGTGCGAACTGCTTAAAGTCTCTTAACACAGTTCTCATCCTGTATGGCGCCATGTTGCATCATGAGTCACGTGATGCTTCCCCTCTATTATCGGCAGACGAGAGTTCGGCGTTGAGACTGTAAGACGTACAGCTCACGCTCTGTATTTTTTTATGTGTTAAATGTTAGTTTAGTTATGTTTTGTCCTTTTATATATTAATAAATACATTTTACATAAATGCTGGCCTTTGCCTTCCCCCACATTCCCACACATTTAATTACAAACGATAAAGAGCCAGTGCCACAAAATAATACAAATTACATATAATACGATACTAGTTGTTTTCGACGATCACTTGTTCGTCTATCATATCAATAGTATTGCTGCATTTATACTTATCAATTTCGTAAACTATCACAACGAAAGTATTTTCAAGTATCACAGTAATTATAAATCATTTTGATTAGTTAGATAAGCTTTTAAAGTGGCAAAATTCACTCGTATTTAAAAGTGGGGAAATCTTCCCAGTTGTTGATGCTGGAGGTGGCAAAGCGTCATATGACTTGAAAAGTGTCGAAATCGATACTAATTCCTTTTTACTGGATTACTTTTATTTTTTGGCAAATTCTTTTTTTTTATTGGAAGACACTGTAAACGTATTTCTTCATAGAGAATAAAGAAGTGTTTTTTAAGTTCCTTATAAAAATTGGAGGTGGTAAGAAATGCCAACTATTGTTGACATATTTCTACGCCAGAAACTTCGAACTTAATATAAAAAAGAGTCATTGTGGCTATTATGTATGTTTTGTTGTTTCTGATGGTACTTATCATAGACAAGCCTGCTTGACTAAGTTAGCGAATTTAAGCCAAACGTTTTACGTCTCTTGTTTTTCAGTAGCGCCATCTAGGGCCAAGAGAATGACTTAGCTAATCACGCTTCACTTGCACAACCCCTTTTTACAGGGCGGCACAATCACCCACCTCACAGAACACAGAACAGCCATGTCCATAACCGGGATTACAAGATTACGTGGAAGACGAGCCAGAACGCCAGCATTTATTATGTATACATTCATGTACACAGTGAACCAAAAAGTACAAGGACAACATTCAGTAGTTTGACAGTAGTATTTTTTAATCGTTTGACAAAATTTTGAAAGTATGGTAGTTTTAAATATTACGACACTGGTGTATATAGTTTGAGAAAACTGAATAAACAATAAACTAATATTTAAATTTGACTCCTGTAAGTGTTCAGAAATAAATCGCCTAACGATTGGTATTTGGTCCCCCTTTGATAAAACACTTGGGGAAATGATTGGTATTGGGTCGCCCATTGATAAAACACATCTCGAAATGCTTGGTATAAAGTCGCCCATGTCTATCACACATCGGATGTCTATTGCACATCGGCAAATTCGTTGAAAACAACTCGGGGCGATCACCGCGCGGCGTTCTGCCGGGAGACAGAATCCATGCGACCTCGCGCATTCTGTGGGGCGATGCTTGGCCAATGATTGGCCGACGATCTTTTGCTTCTTGGGAAAGCTCAATGTGTGTGTGTTGGCACACTATAGGTCAGGCTACAGGTCCTTATTTTTTTCTGCAAAGCTTCGCAGTCAAATTCTTACATTTCTAAATCGCGACTGCGGTTTTGTTTTACCAGTAACTAAAGATGTGCGTGTATTCAAAATTTGATTTCTGTAAATGTCTCTTTTTTTACGCCCATGACAATGAGGAGCTTTGAGCTACAGCTCTCTAGTAACTTGCTAGTTTAATTTTAAACCACTTCATCGACCATTACAAAGATGATACCCCAATCAACCTGAGTTAATTTTTTAATTCACCCTACAGTTTACCAATTTTCAGATGAAAATCGGTTTCTTTCTGTCCGAAAATCGGTCTTTTTCACTAGAGTATCTGTGTATTACTTTATTGTAACAGCAAGAGATTTTATCCAAAGTAATTATATATTTTTTGATATCTCCTCAATATTGTTACGGATTTTTTTTCTGATCCTATCCTTAAATCCGTTGGGTTCGTTTCACCTTGTATAGTGGGTGTGTATGGTGTAAGAGATGAGATGGACACACAATGATCAGTCCTTTAATAGAAGACACAACACAGCCGTTTATTTACTGCCGAGACGAACACACAGCAGCACACAATAACGTCAGTAGCTCACAAGTAGTAACAATGTCCACAGCACTGCCTATAGTACGCGACGCTGCTTCCTCAACAGATTACAAGGCGCACACTTCAGTTTAGCAGTTGCTTGGCTCCGCCGCTTCTTGTCTTCTCCTCTGGAGGACTCGTTATCTAATGTCGATTCCGACTACTCTCCACTGCCGCACTTCGGCTTGATTCCTTGATTGATTCTTCTTCAAGTCTTCTCCTTTCCCTTTTCAACTGTGCTGCTTCTCGCTTGATTCACCCCGCCGTTACAGATGACTGGCCCTTATATAGTGGCAGAAGGCGGAGCTAAGCCTTCTGAACCAATTAGGATCCTTCTAGATGTATCTTGGCTCCTAATGGACGGATCGGGAAAATTCTCTATGTTTCGGGTACTTTCCATTTTGTCACCAAATTCATCGCCAAATGGTCGCCAAGCTCTGGGACTTCTGACGTTACATCCATTCATTATTCAATACAGATTACTGTAAATCTGTCTTCCTTACGATGACAGTATCAGAGCGGGAAAGCAAAACTACACGTTCACAACAGTGTATTCATAACAAATGGATAATTATTCTTTTCGTGGATTCGAATGTGGTGAGGGTTAAGCAAGAGTGAATGTAAGAATTAATTTCCGTTAAAATAATTTTTTTTCTCCTCTGTTTTAAAACCACAACTAATACTGCCAAGAAAATACTAAACTTATAATTCAAAATCATAATTTCTTCTCAGAGCGTTTTATTATTTTTCTTAAGATATAGAACAGAACTTCCAAATTATTAAGTAAATTTGAACCATAGTGAAAATTATTTGGTTTTTGACTTAAAATAAGGCATTTCTTAAATTTTAATTAGTCTATAGGAAACAGTAGACTTCATAAATTATAATAAAGAATTTATTTAAATAAATTAATAATAAAAAATTAACTACAATTATATTATTTTCATACAAGAATTTTGAATAAGTTGATTAAGTTGCTTATAAGTCATAAATATCGTGCTTTTATTGAATTTGGTGCCCCAAACTAATTTTAAATTCAATTTTTTGCTTCTCACCCTTTATTAGAATCTTAAAAAAAACAATATTATTTGCATGTAAATAAAGTTTCTTGCAATCAAATCAGAAATTTTTTTTTAGCTTTGTTTAATTTTTTTTAGCTTTTAGCTAAAAAATTTAATTTTTAGCTTTGTTGTAAATTTGACCATGCAAAATCTTACTTTATTTAGCATGACCATAGACAACTAAAACAACTTTAAACAAAAAAACTGATAAAAAAATCACCACAACACAAAATTAAATTATTTAAGAAGTTGGATTACCAAGGTTCTTTAAAATAATCTAATTTCAACAGACAAAATTATTCCTCAATGGAATCAAGAAAGTTAAACACTAATTTAACAGTGCAACAAAATATTTATTTTTTTCTATCTGTACTGAAAGAAAGAATAGTATGATAGTTGGAAAACTTTGCCTCATATTAAAAGCAAAACATAAAATCTAATAAAAACTTAAGAAGAAGAAGAAATAAATAAATATTGAAAAGTGTAAAGCAGAAATTCTTTTCTTTTACAAAATTCTAGTAAAAAATATTCCCTACTTGGTTATAATTTAAAACAGAAAGGAAGTATGTGAACTGCCTTTATTACTAAGCTACAACAAATGTAAAATATAAAATAAGAAGCAATGAATTTTGCAAAGTATTATCAGAAATTCGAGATCAAAACAAACTTGATTTCATCCGATTTTTGCATTCGATGAATTTACTTTTTAATGATTTATTTTGTACTGGTCGCCTTTTGTGACCAGCCAGCTCGCCCATCTTAATGCTCATTAAAATTTTAATAATTAAATATTTTATGTAACTCTTATTTTACTTATTCCTCCTCCTATTAATACTCCTTCATCATTGAAACATTTTAAAGCTTCAAATTTTGATAGCCAAATAATTCACTCATAATATTAGAAAGGCCTTCAGCCATAATGTAATATGTATCTCTCTAATTTTTAGTTAGCTCTCGTAAAATTTAGGTTTTAAATTAAAGTGGAGAGGATTAAACTGCAATTAATATAAGAACATTATTTATTGAAACAAAGCATTTAAAAAAAATATTACTGAAAACAGAGTCACTGAGCTCTAAAGAATACCTTTCATAATTTATGTAATATTTCAAGAATTTTTCAACAAATTTTTCTCAGATTGACCCTGAACAGATCTATTAATTAATAATGTTAAATTTTAAATGTATCCAACTTTAAGGAAATAAATAGAATCGCTTAAAATTATCTGTCGGAAGCATGTTAAGCCTAACCTTGTTAGAATGGGAAAAAACTACTTAAAAAAGGATGTGCTTAAAAACATTGGCAAATACGAAAAATATAAAACTAACATAAATATAATTTAATTACAAAAGCACATAACTAACCAAAAAACAATTTATTTACAGTGTGTTCTTGAAATAAATTTGTCATTTACCGTGCTTACTATTTTGTCTACAGCGAGCCTCAAATATTATTCAGAGTTTATCTCGCATATACAAAATAAAATTATTATCAATGCCGATTAAGGTAACTTATACATAATGGAAATTTTCCAATGAAAACAGTAATTTTGCTATTTGTTAAGTACATCTACAAATGATATTTCAATTATATTAATGTATATTGTGTTTATTACTTCGACATGTTCCCAAACTTTCGTCACTTAATCGATCTAATAGCGTAACATCTAGTAATAACGAATCCGAGCTTCTCAAACAAACGAGGAACGAAAAGAGAGCAATAAATCGGATCGTTTACAAATTGTAAATTCACGTGTTTCAGAGTCTCAAGATTAACATGAGACAAGAAGCGAAAGACAATGTTTACGTGCTATCTGATCACGAGTATCATGATAAAAAAAAACTAATATAAGACAAATAGCTTGACAGCTATCCTTAAGCATCGACTGGAGGAAATGTGCTCATTCTATGCATTCCCATTATTCCCACCATTGCCGTATTGCCTTATTACCTTATTCCGGCCTTTTGATTTCAGACGGCTGCAGTTCTTCATCCGACTTGCATTTTCGATTACCATCAACAAGGCGCAAGGCTAATCACTTCAAGTGTACGAACTGAAATTAAAAAATCCATGTTTTTCATGTAACCATTTGAATGCTGGGTGCTTACGAGTCGGACAGTCAAGCAATTTATTTGTTTCTTCTGAAGGCGGAAAAAAATGTTGCCTACCCTAAAGTCTTGAACAATAAAGTTAAAAAAAATAGAATAAATATTATTTACTCTTCATCTTTATACATCATTCAATTTCAATGAAAGTATTCATTGCCGATATGAAAATAAGAACCATTCTTTCTATCATTCCTCATTAAACAAGACAGTTATTTTAAATTTTAAGCGATATTTCTAAAGTTATTCCTTCAGCAGAAGCAACGCGCCGTGTACCAGCTAGTTGTAAATAAATTTTAACTTTGGATAATGAACAAAGAATTTCATATTGGAAAGTAGAATATGTTACTTATATTATGCCGGTCTTTTTGTCTTCTGGATTGTATATAATATGATATATTATATATAATTAGTAATGTTGGAATGGTAAACTGAAATACAAATTTTATCATATAATTGCCGCAAAGTTGGAAAAGTTGAAAATGTAAAGTTACAAAATTTTATGTATTTGTACAATTTGTATTCATAAAACAAAAGCATTTTTAAGTCAGTGTAATCACCAATAGCAGACGGAACTTCCATCCCATTTAGGTTTTGTATGTAGCGTACAGAACACTTTTGATTTTTTTAAAACAGTTATCTTGAATCGTGAATAAAAACATGCTGTTTTCGGATAAATGCTTTTCTAGATTCATCAAAAAGTAAATCTTTTGCGAAACCATTTTTAGCGATCTTTTTATTTCCAATTAGCCGCTTTAGGTGACCATTTGATTCATAGGTTATGACGATTGCTAAGATTTTTAATTAAATATTTTACATTTCTATCACCTAATGGTAAAAAAATTACTTTTTATGAAAAGATACTTTTTGAATTTTAAGATGATGTAAAAATTTATGTGTTTTATTATTTTGGAAAGATACCTCGAAAAAAGGACAAAACTTTGCTTACTTTTTAAATAATTAAAATTCTGATTAAAATTTTTTTTAGAAGTTACTTCAAGTGCGCATTTTTACTCCCCAAAATAGATTTGTCGAATTTGAAAGCTCTAGGCCTAACTATCTCTTCCGTAGAGCATTGATATAAGCACATTTTTCTTTATTAATAGTAGAAATCTAATGAAATGCTCCCATTGAAGACATTGAAAACGCTTTCAAACATCCCTCCATACCTTTCAGCGCAATATCATCCTTTTTCACTTCTTCTTTACATAAAGTAAATTTAGCATTAAAGTAATTAAATATAAAAGCTTTGTAGCGGGGTAATGTTGTCGGATGACTTCTACTACTTCGCTCAACGGGACTACTCCTCAGTTCAGGACAGCTCCGTTCCCGACGTCAACACAACGGGCTACGGCACACGACACAGGTTTCGTCAGAATGCGCCAAACAGCGATAAAGTAGTCCTCCGTTCAGGACTCCTCAGTTCAAAACCTCTCTATTTAGGTTTAGTCGGTTGACCACCGTCGTACTTCGTTCAACTTCCAAGACCTCTCAGTTCAAGTCTTCTCGATTCAACTGCACCACGCTTCTTGTCTTCTTCATTGAACACCAGACCGTTCAGCTTCGGCTTTATTCCTCTTCAAGACCTCTCTATTCAGGTCTTCTCCTTTTTCAACACCGCAGATTGTCTGCCGTATATATTCCGGCGGTAGGCGGGGCTAAAATCTTCTGGACCAACTAGAAGCATTCTGGATGTATCCCGGCTCCTAATGAACGGATCGGGAAAATTCTTGATGTTTCGGGTATTATCCACTTTGTTGCCAAAGTCGCCAAATTCGTCACAAAGTTGCCAAATGATCGCCAAGCTCTGGGACTTCTGACGTTACACCCATTCACTATTCAATACAGATTACTGTCAATCTGTCTTCCTTACGATGATAGTATCTGGACGGGAAAGCAAAATTACAGGTTCGTAACTTTATTTAATGACAACCATTTAATTTTTAGATTAATTGTAAAGTGATATTTTGGGTACAATATTAAAATGTTGCTTGACATTTAAAACTGAGCTTGTAAGATTTTATTTGCTAGAAAATTTTATATAAAGGCTACATATAAGAATAAATAAATAAAAATAATTTTTATATTTTTTAAAATATAAATCTTTGTGATATTGTATAGATTTTATGAAATTCTTTAACTATTTTTACGTTTAACTATTTTTATTTTTACTTTAACTATTTTTACATTCTATTTTAATATGTATATATGTAATTCTTATAAAATTAAATTTCATGCTAAAGCTTTCCAAGTGCTCTGAGAACTATTATTAAATTGATCCATTAAATTTAAGAAACGGATGAATTCTAATAACTTAAAATAGTGAATTTTAAGAGTGAAATTATTGTTTCAATAATATCTTTTTAAACCACATTTTGTTGCAAAGCAACGAATGGAAAGAGTATACCTAATAAATGATAAATGAATCTATAGAAATAAAAATGCATGTTTGTCTGTATGTCTCTTACGCCTTCCTAAACAGATGAAACTTGGCCAGCTTATTGTTTACACTTACGGGATGGTTATAGGAATAGTAATATTATATAAAATTAAATAAAAAAATTACGAATCTCCACCGCATCTATTTACCAAAGATTAATCTCCAAATAACACACCGAGGAGATAATAGATTCTGTAAAAATGCTAAATCCAAATTAAAGATTAATATTTTGTAGCCATAGTGCGTAAATGTCATGCAAATCATTCTCAGAGGTAACAACTTTATTAGAGATTATGCGAGAAAGTTTTGTGGATTGGGTATTTTTATTGGCATTTTTATATTGGATTGGTATATTTATAAAAATGGGCATTTTTATATTTTAATTAAATTTGGCGTTTTTTTGCAGTAACCACCAAAAATATTGTAGTGCAAATAATTTTGCACTATCTTAATTTTCAAAAATTATCTTTTCAATTATATTGACGATTTTATGGCATAAATATATTTTCTATGTTTAATCAATTTTAAAAGAAACTATTTTAATCATATTTTCTAAAATTAAATTTGAGAATTCTGAACGAATATGAAACGAATCACGAAACATAATAAATCGTTTCTTTCATTACCAATCTAAAAGAACATCAAAGAACATCTAAAAGAATACACGAATCTAATATATAAAAATGAATAATTGTTTGTTCTTATTTTATATAGTGTCGTATTCTTCATCCTATTTCGATAAAACGTTGCCAAATTATTGATTGATTGCACTTATTATTTATTATTATTTTTTCGTCTTAGCAACGTGCCGGGGACCAGATAATTTAAAATAATTTACTCGAATCCGTCCATCCATTGGGTTTTCATATATTTCATTCAGGGACTTTTTAAACAGAGCTCTCAGGTTTATGAGTCTAAAATTCTATTCTTTAGACAGTTCTTTTAGAATTGTATAAAAAATTTTGTTTGATGAAAAGGATTAGAATGCATAAATGTAAAATAATTTCCAGTTCAAAAGACGGAAAGTTAATGTAATACAAAACTGCTTTTAGCTTATAAAATAAACTCAAGTTTGGACATGAAATAAAAAGGATTATGTTTCAAATTTAAGTGTAATCTCAAAACATCTTTCATGCCTTATACTATTTTTAACAACGTTAAATATTAAATCATTATTAGATGTTATTAGATAATGTGGTATTCTACTGAACAAATATTCTATGAAAGCAAACTTAAAGTAATGATGTAAACAACATCACGTTTTAAAGCATGTGAAAATTTTATGAGACATTAACAGTAACAATAAAGTGGGGAAGAACAATTAAATTTCTTTGATGTTTTGGATCTTGAATGAAGGTTATGTTTTCCTTGGCCTAGTACCTGGAATTTAAGATGAAATAACAGACGCAATATTATTTTTCTAGAATTTCTGATAGTAAAAATCTCAAGAAAGTATTTATTTTGTGCAGATTAATTCTATGCAATTGGCTAAGTAAAGTTTTTATATCATATGACGTGTAAAAGGGAATCTGTAAACATTTGTCAAGTATTTTCAGCTTGAAATATTTTTTATTAATTTGATATCGCTGCAGGTCTTCAGATTACTTCAGAATCAGTTCTCTTTGTCAAAACATCCAAGATCTCATCACCGACAGATTGCTGATAATATTTCAGAATATTTTCATTGTTTAAGCAAGGAGGATAATTCATACTATCTTCATTTTAAAAAGGTAAATAAAGCAATATTTTTAAATTTAAATAACTTAAATCGTACATTGAATTCAAATCTTTTCCCATATGTTTTTTGCGATGTTTGAAACTAAAGGAGTTTGCTTATATTTGACCCAGGATCTCCAACTTCATGAGTATTTTATTCTGGATTTTAATTTCAGGCACAATATCGTAGATTAAAATAAATTTCGTGAAACTAGCAACTTTGATTCAGGAACTTATGTTTATTATTCTAGTTTTATTAAGAAGTTTGTATTCAAATTAGCAAATTAAATATGAAAACACCAGTTCTCAAGCATTCGTTGTGCTCCAAGGTGAACCATATTTAAGTAATTTAAGAGATAAAGAAAATAAGGATGTAATATTTATTTCAAAATATTAAAATTAAAAAATATTAAATACTGGATAGTCAGGGTTTTATATCAATCTAAAATACTAAACAAATATGAGTTTTAGTGTTACCTGGAACTGTATATGAACATTATTTGAAATAGGGAATTTTTTCTGCTTTTTAAAAATCGTGATTATAAGATTAAAAAAATATTATATGGTAAATCAAATTAAGACTATTTTTTGGTTTTTCTTTTACATCCACGGAAAGAAAGTAGATAAAATATCAAAAGATGAATAACTATTCTTATTTTTCACGAACAAAATGTTTAAGAAAAAATTAGTTCTAATAAATACATACTTTCAAAGAAAAAATAACCTTTCTGTTCCAAACGAAGGCTACTAATTTTTTTAGGAATTCCTACAAAGCCGTTCTTTTTAGGAATAACAAAATTAAAACACTGCAAGTGAATTTCAATTTTAAAAGAACAAAAATTTGGAAAATAGGAAAAACAAAACATTTTTATTTTTGAATGGTTATAAAAAAATCGCAATATTAATCGTTTTATTGGCGCATTATTGTATTGAACGCAAAGAAAGGCAATTAACTATTTATTATTAAATATTTTTACTTAACGCTCATAAAATAAACTATAAAGCAAGCAAACAAACAATTGCTCATAAAAATAAAACAAAAGTATTTCAAATAAAATAAAAATTTCAAAATTTATAAAGAATTAAATTTTATAAAATAATGATTAAAAATTTTGTATTTCAAAACTGGCACAATAACGAATTTTTGTCTTTTTATGCTCTATTCCAAAATTTAACTCTTTGATTTTGAATTTACTCTCTGAAAAAATGGCTATCAAATGTCTTTAAAACTATCATGAAATATAAAAAAATAACATTACTATGGTGGCAAAAGCCAGCCATTTTCATTTCATTTTTCTGGAAATTTTCTATAAGACTCGTTCAACGATCAGTTGCTCATGCGTCATTTATATCTTCAAAATAATTGGACAAAACCTAAGTAACAGCGCCTCAACCATAACCATTATATCAAATTTACCATTTGTTATTTCATATAAATGCTAATGATACCTAGATGTGTCATCAATGACCCTCTACTCACCGTTTTTGAGATAGATGTTAAAAATACTATTTCGTTACATATTCTCTGTCTGATAAAAAACTAACATAATCCTCTAATTACAAAAATAAAATAAAATAATACATTGATTTCGCATGAAAGTTCATGCCCTAAAATATGGGATCAAGGGATAATCTGCCTTCTACGAATGCATTTCCGAAAGATATTGCACAATGATAATAATAATAACTCACTTCTTTAACAACTGCACCAGTTTCGCCATTTCGAAATGCACTTAATAAATATAATGGTCTATCGTTTTTGTGCAAGTGTAATTAAAAAAAAAACCCTTTTTAATGATTTTCATCAAGATTGATAGACATGATTGTATTAATATTATTCAGATGGTTGCCGATAATGATTATTATGGCGACTTCTAGTCAACTGCATCTTTTATTGGAAAAAAGGAAATATTTTAAATTATACATTCACAATAATGATAGAATATTCTGAATGGTTAGGTGTACCTCAAAATGGCAGAATCTTCAAATTGTGAAAGGCTTTGTATAAATTTTATTTTGCATTATATTTCGAAATGAAGAGGGAAGGATAGAGGAAAACTGATGGTGTTTCCAGGAGTTATGAACTTCCATATGAGCAATCTCAAATCAGTTCACTGGAACACGGAGTTTTGTGAGAATGTACAATGAGGTAATGTTAAATATGAAGAATAGACCACTTTTGAATTTCAAATTCCAAAACATGCTGTGTGCAGTAATTTTTTTGTTTGTACATTTAACAAGCTGTCTGCTTTTGTCAAGTGAGTAATATTTCCCAGGAAGCCCTGATATATTTTTTTGGAACTCACATTCATTTCACGTAGTATAAATTAAATGATGTATAATTTGATTAAATTGGATTTTATTAACATTTAGCTTATTTTGATACCGTTTACATATGAAAAACTTCGTGTTCACGTATCTTATTATTTTACATATGCGAAAACAGCGTATGAAAGGTATTTCTTTAAAACTAAAATATCATATACCTATTGATGCATTGATCAGATATATTGTAGTGCCATTTGGTATAATGCGACATGGCTATGGAGATGCAGATGTCCGTTGTAGACATGTGTCTGGGACACCGGAAAATATTAATATAATTAATACCAACAAAGCAGCATATAAATGTATTATGGCAATAATTTTTTCTACTAATTGACTATTTAATTTGTGCTGTTATGGAAACTAGAATATTTTTACACTTTTAAGAAAGTAAATTTCAATCGAAACATTAACTTCTTTATTTTCGAAAAGCTAAAACTACAAGGCCTTGTAAAAACGTTTTATAATTATATGTAAAAGAGAGCCGTAAATGCTAATTTAATTTTTACATCAATTACACAGAATAGATATATATATAATTTAAATCCTAATTAATTTTTCCTAATTTTTATTTTTTAGCATGGGTTAACTTTATTCTAAAATTTTCTCTTATTTCATGAATCAATTCCCACTTATTTAATAAAATTGATGATTCTGTGGTTTTCGTACTATAAGCAAAATGATAAAAATCCGTAACACCTGAGCATTTTTCTTTTTTTTTTTAAAAAAAAAGAAAAAAGATACAATAGATGTCTCCGTCTAAGTTGACTCGTGATAAAGAAATATTTATCAGAATCTCATCGTAAAATTACTGAAGAGAAAAATTTCTGTTATTTTTCTGAAGTATTGTGATTTAAAGAGACCTCATTTAGTCGCCGATTCACTTTGTCCAAGAAGAAATTATGACTCCCATCGTGAAATAGTTAAAATTTCAAATGTTTCTTCTTTCCGGTCACGAATCTCCAAAATTATTTTTATATAAATATATGTATTATTAATTTTGTTTCATTTTGCTTCTTTAATAGGATGATGGTGAGATCACTGAAGGTAGAAATAATAAGCCTTGTGCTTCTTACATATATGACAACTGTTAGTTTTTCAAAAATATTCGGAGATGAAGCATGCCAACCTATGACTCCTGAAGGGCATTTGAGACCAGATGTTCCACATGTGACTTTAACTGAAGATTATTTAAACGGATTTAAAGAAATCATCATAATTGGAGATCAACATGGATGTTTCGATGAAGAGCAATTGCTTATAAACAGACACAAGCTCAATGACACAGTTTTGAAAATATTCACAGGAGACCTTACGAGAAAAGGTAATAAGAATCTCGAAGTTGTTCGCTTTGTTAAGAACTGCACATCATGCATTAGTGTTAGAGGGAATAACGATGAAAAAACTCTCCTCAGAATTTGGGCGAAAGAGCATAAGAAAGATTACGAGTACGCGGATGAGGACAAATGGATGGCCAATTTGACCGCGGATGAAGTAAGTTGGCTAAGAAGTCTTCCATACTCATTTTACATTCCCAGTATGAATGCCAGAGTTTGCCATGGCGGATTTTTACCGGGAGGTATACCCATTGAACATAACCGACCTTACACAATTATGAATATTAGAACTGTTATCGCCGATCCAAAATGCCCAGGAGGATGGAGACCAACTCGAGAAGAATTTTTAGATTCTGTTCAAGCGCCTACTTATCCGTGGGCTTCTCAATGGCGTGGACCTGAGCACATATATTTTGGACACGACCATAAAAGGCAGTTGCAACTGTATCCATTTGCTACAGGTGTTGATACTGCTTGTGTCCGTGGGCACTACATGACTGGAATCTTCATCAAGGGTCCCAGGAATGGTACATTCGCCACTCAACCAGCTTTAAAGAAGTATTATCATGGAAAAGTGTAAATACATGTGAATAAATTGACATATCTATTTCATCAATAATACTCAGAGTTATTAATGAAGCAGATATATCACTTGGAAATGAACGAAAAGACTATATTTATTAATTTATGTTGACACTAGTATATTTTTAGCTCCTTGCTTGACATTTAAGGACGATCAGGCTATCCTATTAACACAAAATATTGTACGATATTCCTACAATTTCGATCAATATTCTGAACGCTGGACAATATCGGAAAGATATCGTAACAATGTTTGCTAATAAGGTAGTTTCAAAGTCTTGAAACAATTTTCAAGTATATAAGTTGTTTCTAGTTCGCCATTGTTAAAACTATGCAAAAAATATTTTTTGTGACATACGGGTGAATATAAGTGTATTGGGAAGTTCTTCTGAATATTGCGCATTGAAATTAGATTATCTTTTAGAAAAGATTAGATTGCTATGAAATTTTAAATAGTAATCTTAATTTTTTATTTTAACTCGAAATCTTGTGTATATTTATACAAGAATGTTTAATAAGTTTAAAGCAATAAGCAAATATCTATTTTTGAAACATTATGAAAACATTTGAAAAATTCTGTGTAATAAATGTATATGCATTTGTTTGTTTTGTGTAATAAATGTATTTGTATTTGTTGTATTCGGTATAATAAATCTACGTTATTTACGGCTTATAGTTTAATTTTAATTTAGATTTTTTATAAAATCACTTTTATTAAAAAGTGAAAGATTTATTCTAATCTGTACTGCATTACTGACTTTCAATACACACAATAATATAAAAGGTAAAAAGAAATGAAAATGGCCACAGAGAGAAGATGAAATATTTCAGCGTATTAGCTGTGGCTCAACGCAAGGATTTTTAAAATGACTTTCATATTTCAAAAAATATATATGCGATTCAATTTTAAATAAAAATAATATAGTTGTACACTAAGTGATATAAAAATATGTCGATAAAATTCTATTTAGTGTTTGAAAAAAAATTGACAATGTTAATATTTTCAAATTTTTTGAAATGGATCCAGCCATGTTTTAATTCGATGATATTCCTTACTGTTTAGCCAAGCCAATCACTGAGACTGAGAAATATAAAAGCATTTTTTGCACTGTTTCTCCAAAATAAAATTTTTTAAATAAGTTATGTAGTTGAATCAAGAGCATATTGATTTGGAAACTGAAGGAAAAATACGAATTTGAGAAAAAACAAACAAACAATAATTAAAGATTTTTTTCGAATGTTTTAATTAATTACTTCCAAAAAACATTTATATAATGAGAAGTTCAAGAATGAAAAAACTGTAATTTTATATGATATAGATAGGGTTAATTTATGGTAGACTGAAATCTCATTTGTAGTTAACCACAACATTTTAAACTGTTAACCACAACATTTTAAACTGTTAACCACAACATTTTAAACTAACTTTTAAATGCATTCTCACAACCCCTAAGCAGAATAGCCTGAATATAATCAGTTTTCGTGAAATATATTTTAAGAATTAATTGCATTAAAAATCTTATATAGAACAAGGATTGTACTTTTATTTTTGGATATATATGAATACAGGAATGCATTTCATGCAATTTTTTTTTTCATAAAAAAACATGCAATTTTTTTAAATAAAAAACATGCAATTTTGTTTTATAAAAAAGTAATGCCAAAAAAATTGCGGTTTGTAGGAATATATTCAGAGAACCTTTTGAATCTTTCATTGAAAAAAAGACCTTTGTTTCTTTTTTTCCTTATTAAAAGATTCAAACAATGATCGATAGATGGCATTCAGATAAAATGAAATGGTTTATTCAAATTCATAAAACAGAGCAATGTAACTTGACCCAATCCCTTTTATTTTAAGGCAAAAGTTGTTCAACATGACAGCGGTCTTAAGGAAATAAGCAAGTGAGGAACGTGTCTAAGCTTATCATAGCTGAGTGCAACAAGTCTGGATCGATCTTACCAACGACCTTTTGTATAGCATCTTTCAGTTCTACCGAAGTGGCTATAGAGACCCGTTAGACATGAGACTTTAGGTATCCCCAAAATCAAAAGTTCGTTGGTCTGGTGATTGTGAGGGCCAATTAATCTTCCATCCTCGGCTTATCATTCGATCCTCAATGAATGATAATCCGAGGACGAAAGTCTTGATGGAACGACCAATGTGAGTCAGGAGAATACTTACAATATGGCCGCAGTTAACGCCCACCTTTGTTGCGAAGCAGGCACAATGTGGTCTTACAAAAGCGTATGATCTGTCCTGTAGTGAAGGAACCGATTTTCCAACTGGATGTAGCACAATGCTCTTCAAAAAAAGTAGCAGGATAAAGGAATTTAAATAAATATCATACTTTATCAGATTAAAGTTCAGTAATAACACTAACTCATACATTTGGATTTTTGTTACAAAAGAGTAACAATATTTATTTAAGCAAAAACAAGTTAAAATATAAATTAGTTGAACCTCAAACTAAAAAAAATACGAATACTAAAAAAATATGTAAAGAACATGCTTCAAAAATATTTAAAAAGCAAGTTTATGACAGAATATTTAGCATTTGATTAAAATATGATGATTTAAATATCGCTTAGAATCGCTTGCTGATTAGAATTTACATTTTTATATAACGACAGATACCGTTCATGTTTAGCAATAAAAATCAGATATTTGTAAGGGTGTAGGTAAAATAAATAGACAATGTCAAAAGATCCAAGGGGGTTCTAAAACAGAGGCATTAAAAATAAATCGGTTTTAATAAAATTGTCCTAAGTCGTACACATAATTATAAGTTTATAGCAAAAGCAGAATTCAATATATAATGGAATAAAAATATTGATACAAACAGTCGGCAGAATTATAAATGCAGAATAAATATAAATAAAAATATTTAAGACAAATACTAAACAATTAAAAAAAGTGCATACATACAAGAAATTTAGTTTCTAAGATAGCAGTTTCTCTAGGATAATGAAAATTCGATTTTCTCAGATTCAAGGCGGGAATAAATTGTTGCTTTGATAACTCCAAACAAACCTTTTTCTAAGCAAATTTTACATAGAAGTACATGAATTCTTCTTCATCAAAGACTTATTCTTTTAAATTGTAGTACTGAGACATTGCGAATTGTAATGTAAACTCTTTCCTAGTATGGCCATTCACCTGAAGGAAAACTTTGAGATTCCGATCTCGGGGATATACTCTAATGAAAAGAAAAAAAAAGTTCTTCGAATATAATTCATAAAAAGATAAATTGTGAAATAAGAAAATTCAAATTCAAATGAAAATATTGAATAATGATCGTTATTGTACAAAAAGTAAAAAATAGTCAGCGATAATCACTTTAAATTGTATTTTTTACAAAATTGACGAAAGACGCATAGACATAAATTTCGTCTATTAACAGTTTCGCAGGATTTTGAATCAATTAATGATTTTTCTACAAGTTTAATTTAAATTAAAATGAAACAAATTAGTGTCGTATACGTGGGTGGTCAAAAGCAGTCTGTACACTACACCTGGTACTTAACATATAACTATTGACTGAGGCTGAACTGCTCTATTTAAAGAAATAAAAATTATAGTTTCTATTTTAAGATATGCTGCACACCATAAGAATGCTATTATACCTTTTATAAAATATGCACTAAAATTAAATTATAATAGTTATTAAGAATTCTCGTTAATGATCACCATCAAATGCATATTTTGATAATTGATAGAGAAATTTAAAACTATTCATAATAATATTTTAGGAAAGAAAAAAAGGCTAAAAAATAACACAGCTCAGTACAACAAATAATAAAAAATAAAATTACAAATATAAATTTTTAAAAAAGTTTTGAAAATGCATTAAAAGAAATTAAAAAAAAATCAAATTATCACTAAAAGAAAAAAAAATTGCAAAAGCATAGGCCTTAGATAGAAAAGCTTAGAGTAAATTAGAACCATAATCATGCAAAAAAGATATTTTTATTTAATGGATGTTTGAGTTTTTTTCCATTGTTTTTTATGTTCCAAGCGTTCAAATTTTAGTTTTAAACCATATATTTTTTGATAAAATATCACTTTTTTTATATTTAAGAAGCTTCCTTTTTTTATAAAAAAAATAATTTACACGTTTGTTATCTATACTTATAATAAAGCTCAATGTGTGTGTGTGTGTGTGCGTGTGTGTGTGTGTGTGTTGGCGCTCTACAGGCCAGACCGTTGGATCTACAGCTACCAAATTTGGTACATGTATACCTTGGACGTCCGGAATGTGCACCTCGGAGTCCTTTTTTCGAATTTTTAATTAGAATTTGAATTAATTAAAATTTAAGCGAAATTTCGACGTTTTCCCGCTATAACTTCCGAAAATATTATCGGACAAACATGATTTTAACATCAATTTAAAGATAAAAAAATTAGCTTTCTAATAGTATCAGTATTTTAACATTTAACGTAAGCTTCTATTTGTAATGAATTTTTAAAGAAGCATTTCAACTATATTTTTCAACAATATATTTCGGACAAAACAATAAAATTGAATCTGCAGGAGCACGTTACGAGTGGAAGGGGAAAAATTATCTTTTATGAATAGGTTGCCATCAGATAGATAAAAACTCAAATTAAAAAAATAAATAATTATTGCAAATTAAACATTTAAAAATGCAATTTTCAGCACGTGTCTGCATGAAATGAAATAAATATGAAATATGTTTTTTTTTTAAAGAAAATGCAAAGAATTTTTTGTGACTTTTACAATATTATTAATTAAAGAAATCAGCTTTGTTTAATAATAGAAATACATCCATAAAAAAAGTCTAAATGAAGTAAATAGCTGCATAGTATGTAGCACGAGTCTATAAATGCTTTAAAAAATGAAGAATATTTAGCTTTTAATTAAAAAGAGATGAACTTGTGATATCAGTGTTTTAATGTATAAATCAAGCTTCTATTTTTAACGAATTTTTAAAGAAATATTTTAACCATGTTTTTTTTGAGCACGTGACTGGATAAAATAAAATAAAACAATGCCGAAAGTTCAAATAAAAAAAAACTATCATCGCAAATCAAATCTAAAGAAATACAACTTTCAGCATGTGACTGGATAAAATAACATAAATATAAAATGAGATATCTTCTAAAAAAATAAATGCAAGGCAATGGATTCTATGATCGTTTGCAATAGATATATAATTAATTCAATAAATTATCTCTATTTACAGTAAACCTGGTTGAATTTAGACAGGATATGCATTGAAATCCCGACTGAATGGCATATTTCTATAATCGTTTGTAATATCTGAATCATTAATTCAATATTTTTTTCCCCTTTTTCGCTTTCTTTAAAAAACATATTTAACATTTTGGCAACATCACCGAAAAAAACATTTTTAATATTTTGGAAGCATAATCGATAAATTGTTAGAGCATTAAACTCAAAAAGTTTTTTCGATTAAAGTTACCGACTCTTTAACTACTAATAACTGAATCTTTTAACTTTAACTATTTCTTAAATTTTGGCTAATGAATATGTGATTTAATTGAAAATTTTAGAACGCATTACTCATGGCGAACCAGCTGGTCGCCAAAGGCGGCTAGTTTTACAATATATGTACCAGTCAATATTAAATGTTATACCTTCTTTCTTTCTCGGACTATATTTTAGATAAAAGACTGAATTTGACACTTCTAAACAACTAAATCTCAGACAGGAATTGAACCTAATCATGTTCACTGTAGTTCTGAATCATACCAAAGTTCAAATCCAAATAACTAGAGTAGATGAGGAAATTAGAAAATGTAACTATTTTACCATCAAATAATCCATTTGAATTAGTTTTCATAAATATTTGAAACTGCATCTATCTTTATAAAATACTAGCCGCCTTTGGCGACCAGCTGGTTCGCCATGAGTAAAAAGTTCTAAAATTTTCAATTAAATCACATATTCATTAGCCTTGAAGTAATTACGGGCATTGATTGACCTGAAATTAGTATTTTCTTTAAGATGACGGACGGAAAGTTCTAAAAGTACACCTTTTCCTAATAATATTCTTTAATTTTATAAATCAGTCAGTTTTAACCATCGGTTATGCTTCCAAAATATTAAAAAAAATTTCGATTATGTTGCCAAAATATTAAAAATGTTTTTTTAAAGAAAGCGAGAAAGGGAAAAAAAAGTATTAAATTAATGATACAGATATTGCAAACGATTACATAAATATGCCATTAAGTCGGGATTTCAATGCATATCCTGTCAAAATTCAATCAAGTTTACCGTAAATAAAGAAGATTTATTGAGTTAATGATATAGATATTGCAAACGATTGTAGAAACCTTTGCTTTGCATTTATTTTTCAAAGAAAATATCACATTTTATACTTCTTTTATTTTATCCAGTCACGTGCTGAAAGTACCATTTCTGTAGATTTATTTTGCGATGGTAATTTTTTTTTTGATCTTCCGGCATTCTTTTATTTTATCCAGTCACGTGATAAAAACATGGTTAAAATATTTCTTTAAAAATTCATTAAAAATAGAAGTTTACATTATAAATTTTAAAAACTGATACCATTAGAAAGCTAATTTTTTTATCTTTAAATTGATATAAAAAGCATGTTTGTGCAATAATATTTTCGGTAGTTATAGCGGAAAAACGTCGAAATTTCGCTTAAATTTTAATTAATTCAAATTCTAATTAAAAATTTGAAAAAAGGGCTCCGAGGTGCACATTCCGGACCTCCAAGGTATACATGTACCAAATTTGGTAGCTGTAAGTCCAACGGTCTGGCCTGTAGAGCGCCAACACACACACACACACACACACACACACACACACACACACACAC